>OMNO01014139.1:37019-55460 GCA_900303215.1 Trachyrincus scabrus | reverse complement strand
CATATTGTTTTAACTTAGAACACATAATTAGAAAAGAACATTTCTCAAGAAATTGCGGTGTGAATGCTGGCTGTTGAAAGGCTCATGCTAAACTGGATTGCTGCCTTTAAATTATTTGCAATATTGTTTAGGTGTTTACACCAAAACTCTGAGTTTCAAGTCCCTGGCACCTTCTGAAGCGGAGTAGTGATTGATAGAATAATGTTCGCTAATGTCAATAATTTCATTTCTGCATAACTCAACCATGTTAGTTAAAAAAATAAATAAAAATCTTTGAGTTTTTAATCAGACACGTCCGTAGAGCATATGTCCCAAATTGTGTGTAATTTGAGCAAGTGGTTCTTTTTTAGATGATTTTTGAAAATTTCCCAACATTTTTAATGTACAGAAAAAAAATCGATCCTGAAGGACTTTATGGGTCCAAGAGGCAAATATGTTCAGTATGTCAAATAAGGCATAAATACCAGGTTTCAGACATTTTTGTCCATCGGGGCGGCGGGGCTGAGTGTTTAACTTTGACCGCAAATTATAGTGCCACCTATGGGAGAACTGTTTACCAGGGTGTGGCAGTTTCCCCTGCCACATGCCATCTACAATGGCTTTCCAGGGCTTCTCCAATAATAGGACACAGGCAGATGATGGTTAAACTGGTGTATTGTAGAGTTTGAGATAGTTTGAACAGGCAGAGCAGGTGGTACGTGCTGACATGCTAGCGCTCCTCTTGAGTGTGTGTGCTGGTGGCTGGTTTAACCTGCCCCCTCAGCGGGGGCTGAGCTATGGGCGTTACAAAGTTAAAATAATAATAATAATATGCTGTACAAAAACAATAGGTATCCACAGATACTCTGTGAATCCCTAATAAGCTGTATTTTCCAAGAAAGAAATCCAAATGAATGTACAACGTGAATGAATCAATGTGGTCTTTCATAGTGTGACTAAACCTAATGGCCATATTGGTTAGTTTGAAATGGGAAACCTAGAATCTTTGCAGCAACCAATAAAACATGAAAATCAATCGAAATGCATTTTAAATGGTACCAGAGTGTGGAAATGGAATGCAGAACTAAAAATAATGCATTGAGTTGTCATGGTTTCCAAAGATTCTTGACAGTTTCCACACCCAACCAATATGGTTGTTAGGTTAATGGTCTTCCTGCATATACACTTCCTGCAATGTCCTGCATATTTTTCAATCATGCTCGAGCATAGTTGCATTGATGTTGAACCAGTGTTGAAGTCATTCAAAGTAATTAAAAAACTAAGGTTTAGATAGATTACTCCCTACTACTACTCCCCCCACCCCCCTTTTCAAACATAGGCTATACAATAACTGTCTAACCCTAATCCTAACCCTAAAACTACAAAAACTCCCAATTTATCTGTTACAACTAGATGTCCAGAGATATCCAAAACAGTCAGTAAAACAGATAAGCTAGCTGAGCCAACCTGGTTGATAACACTTCTGGGGTTATCAACCAGCACAGCCCTAGTCTGCATGTAGCGTTGTAGTGGCCACAGGCATGAATCCAGTGTAGTTTGTTTTGGTAGAGTGACTGTGGCATGTTCACTTGAGACGTGGCAGGACACCGTGCTACGTCTTCAGTCCATTGTTTTCCTATGGCAGGGGAGGGGCCTTGCGCCCAACCTCACGGCGGAGGGGACTCGCGTCAAAGTAAAAATTATTTCAACTTTGACCTGGTGCGCCGCATGAAATGACGTGCCAACCAATAGATTTGCAATAAAATCCAAGAAGCCAGAATGTTTTGAGCCGCAGTCGATTTTGTGTGGGTTTTAAACTTGTCCAACCGCGTCTCTGAATGCACCTTGATGCACTCACCTACGTTGGATTCGTAGCGGGAAGTGGACACTGTGCCCCCTACAACACTGCATGCAGTAGGCATACGGCGCCCCACCATCTAAACTAATTAAATCGCAATGCAACTGATGGAATGTGCAGAATCACTGTATCACGATACTCCCGATCCTCTATAAAGGCAGATTGTGGAAACATTTTAATTAATATGATGATCTAATATCGTCATCTTGCACACCCCTAGCATGGGAAATTAATTGCATAAAGGAAAGACAATAAGGAAATTAATAAGGATATAACAATCACGCTTAACCGTATGTAAGATGACACATAGCGAAAAGAAAATGACAGTTTGTCAATCAAAAGAAGCATATATTTTTGATTCTCCCCAAAATAACCTCTGATTGCACAATTGCAACCACAACATAGCAATAATGCCCTCTACCAAATGGCCCCAAAAAACATAGCACAAACATAAAACAAAGGCAATTCATAGCATGTTTACATTGCACAAAACCCACAATAACTCTATTTGAGTCCGTCCAGTCCGTGAGTATTCCAAATGTCTTCCAACTAAAATCCTCTTCTTTTTAAATGTCACTTAATCCCTTCATGGCAATTTCAATAACGTTCAGAGCATCTAAATATGTCCATGCGCATAAAGAATAACGATTCCCACCAAAACAAAAATAGCAGGATATGGATGATGAAGAAAATAGACACTCTCAAAACAAAAATATACCGAAACGATCTCACGCAATCCGGCTGACAATTCTCCTTCCACTCCTGCAATCGAACACAAAACTGATTCCTATTCACGGACATATAAAAATAAAGCTGCGTTTTTTCTCCCTTACAACTTAAAGAAAAGGAAAACCTGAGAATCTGGTATTCAAATCTGGTGCCTCAGATAATTTTTATGGTCTCTAGGAACCAATCCCTTTTTCTACCCCCTCCCCTACTTCCCTTTACCGACTCACTCTTAACACTAGAACCGCCGTGAGGGGGTCATTTTGACCGCTAGTAATTTTTTCAATTTTTTTTGTAAAACACTCAACCAAGTTTCAGCATCGCCCTTTCATGACTTTTCCTAAATATGTCTTTTTTTACATGTGTGTGTTCTTAAAATTCCGAAATGGTATCGGAAAACAAGGTCACACGCAATTTTGCGACTTTATACGCTGTAAACAGGGTCCTTGCTGTAGCTGCAAGGGCCCTTTTCTCCAGCAGGCATCACAAAGGTGCAGGTTTACTATAAGACTAATAATGAAATCTATAGCAGACTAAACTATTATTAATTTTAAGCAATTGCACTTGGACAAAAATAATGCTATATCAATATATCAGATATATAAATATGACCCATTATAATTCAATGAATTTTTTTTGTTCTGACCAAGTGTGAGGCAAAAAATTTTTTGCCAGTGCGATTGATGTAAATAAATTGTCAGTGACATTTCAACCTTTTCCCCAAAAAGGTTCAGTTTCACGACAACATTGTCAGCTAGCCGTTCTCCAGGCGGCCTGACGTCTTTTCCCAAATAAGGAATGGCATTCAGCAAATATCGGACACCATCCAGAATTTTATTCCAAACTTGGCTTGGTTTGTTAGCCATGTACTGTGTGAAGCGACAGTGTGCTTTTGTAGTGAACAGTGATATTCTCCCCAGGCACGTAACAGGCTTGGCAGTTTTGTGTAAACAAAATAGCTCAGATATCGGGGCAAATTTGTTTGTCACTGCACGCTCAGTCAGTGTATTCTTGTCATCAAAGCGGAGAGATATTGCATTATATCGCTGAACTTTTGTCTGGACATGGTATCTATGAATACAATGTGCCCATAATCAGCAGACCAGAAGTCCTCCAGGTTCATGCTACCTGTACCAAAGATGCTTCTTGCATATATCAAGCCCACAAATGCTTTCAGTTCGGCATCAGTCGTCATCATTGACGTATGCATTAGTTGAATTTTAGTAGGTCATATTGATGTCTGTGATTTAGGTATGTCATGTCATTTTTCACTACTTTGCCTTGAGAAAAATGAGTGAAATGTGCCTCTTTTGTTCTTTGCGCTAATCAACCCCCTCCCCCATTCGATACAGAGGAGAAGCTTGAAAAAGCTTTCAAAATTTGAGTATCGTTTTATATAAAAAAGTTATATAAAATTGTTTGAAATTGTCGGTCAACTAAGATGAACTATAACTATACATAGTTAACCATAGCTTTGGTTTATATTGTATTTTCAGTAACCAAAAAGCCAATTGTTCATTTTTAGTCAGGCTCAAATGGTAACACTTGGCTCTTTAGTTTTTGACAATATTTGACATGTGACAAACAAAACCAAAGATATAGTTTAGTTTCATCCTAAATTGGTCAGTCAGATTCTTTGGTGAAAGCTTTTTCAAGCTTCTCCTCTGTATCGGATGGGGGTTAATTAGCGCAAAGAACAAAAAAGGCACATTCCACTCTTTAGCACCCGTCACCTTTCTCAAGGAAAAGTAGTGAAAAATTACGTGACATACCGAAACCACAGATATATCAATATGACCCATTATAATTCAATGAATGCATAAGTAAGGCTTATGCAAAGTTGAAACGTGATGTGAGGTATCCAGTTGAATTGCGTTTTAGTTAGGGGCATTGTAATTCACCTGTTGGGTAGAAAATGACCAAACGATAGCTCTATAGAGAGGAGTGCTGCTGCCCAACGGTTTTGCATGGAAGCTCCGTCTACTGGGCAGGTATACACCGCTAGACACACCGGTGATCGCGTCTTTAGTTCACTGTAGCTCATCGCTAATTCAGAGCGTGAATATCTGTTGAATATCCAATGTCTTTCTAACTTAAAAAAACAACGTTCAAACTGCATAAGCTGCTATTGAGATGTGTGACTATTTTTGTACACCACCACAGCAGCGCTATGCTGCTATATTTTTCACTGTCAGTTTTTTATGTCAGAACATTCCTTTTGGGCGGTCATTATTGTAAAACTTGTCGAACACGTGGGGAACTCCACCTACCCGGGCCAGCTACCAAACGGTGGCGAACAAACCTATTTTATACAGCCTCAACAACAATGCATGACTGCGCAACGTAAAGGCTTTTGACAAAAGTAAAAAAGATAGAAATCAATATGTGGCGGTCAATGTTGATCCCAAAATCAATGTATGGGAAACACTGCTGATGCGACTCTGCTTCATATTGTTTTTTATCTATCGCCAGTGACAAGACAAATGACATTCATGTGTTCTGACATCCACATATTATGATTGTTAGCAACGTTTTTATGAGACTAATAATGTGTCAAGTTGCTTTATTTATAGCCTACATATATGTGAATGACGTGATTAGGCTTCTATTCAAGCGGGCATTCTTGACTGATATATTGTTGTTTCACTTTCTGTTGACAAATGTAGCCTACTTATTTTAAGTAGCATTCATTATACTTATAAATTACAAGGATATGAACAGTAAAGGTCATCTTGAGTTTTTTTTTTTGTCATTTGTCAAATGCCTGTCAAAAGCTGTCAAGAGTCAACTGCAGATTCTTGCAGAAGTGCACTACAATGTACCATCTAGTGGCATCTTGTGGTACTACAACAAAAGCGGTCAAAATGGTGGTGCCTGCGCTTCTAGTGTTAATCATTCATTTTGAATTACTCCCCCTATTACTTTTGCAAAACTAATTTATTTTAGTATATTAAACAGATATTACTTTTTTATAATATTATAATAATAGTATAATATGTATTTAACTTTATTTTATTCTCCATCATTTATAATTCCTACAATGTTCTAATGTGGCGATGTCACACAGAGAACAACTAACAAAAGGGATTCTTTAAACGTACTTTTAAAAGAGCCATTCATTGACTCATTCAACCAGCATTAAATGCATTGATTTATAAAACATTTTGAAAATAGCTTTTTTCAAAAACAGTTCAAGGTTTTGTAAATCCAATTACACTGTACTCTTAAGTGTATTTAATTATTATTTCCTTCAACTGTTTTATTTAATACTCCATAAAAAAGCATCTTTGATCATTTAATGCGTTATTTATTCTTTAAATTGGTAAATTATTAAACATTCATTCATTCTTTCCGTGGCACAATTCGTCCTCCATATTAGGCGGGCATTAAAGTGACGTTCCACCAGCACAGCCACGTTTTTATTGCGGTCATAGTGTGATCATAGTATCTCAAGCTGTCGAAATGTACCTACAAACCAAACAAAAATGCTCTGAATAAACTACAGACACGAGTTGTATAATGTCAATTTACTACAACGTCCATGGTGCATTGTGCGGCAAGAGTCGAGCCGGACATTACAGGAACTTGTTTACATCCGGGCAAGAGAGTGTTCCGAGAGGCAGATACAAGCTTGGCTACTTTTGTTTAGAGTTTCGGATTTTTTATTTCTCAACCTGTGGACTATGTGGATAGAATCATGCCGTCATACAGGATATCAATTTAGCTAAAACGGCTCCCATCACATTGCACACATAACTATTGTTGTACAACAACACTCAATGTATTGTTAGTTGTAATGTGGTTAGTTCTAATGGAGTCCAACATATGACATAAACATTTATGCCTGTCCGTATTTGCATTTAAAGTCAAATAAAACAAGTAAAGTCTTTAAAACACATTTGCTGACCTTCTTCAATCCTGTCCGCATTACTATAATATATCCATGGTCTGTTGATAATGGAGATTATGCCAGGTCCCGCTTCCACATCAGCCGATGGGCTTGTATCGTATCTTGGACTTGTCTGTACCGTCTTCTGTAGCTGTCGCAGACATTGCAATCCTTGTGTTCACGGTATATATGCCAGACCGTAATCTTCGTGAGCCTGCTGTGGTTTCGCTAATACTACATGAGTAAACTCTGACAATGGTAGTTAAGTAATGGCAATACTGCATAAATACACATTGCCATTAAACTATTTGCAAACTTCCGTGCTGCATGTAGGCTATACAGGCATTGCTACTTTATTAATTGACTGAGACGCTGAAAGTGCATGAGTAAACTAACAATTAGTAAATACTGCATGTATAAACCTAGCCATAAAACTATTTGTCAAATGTCCATGCAGCAATACTTTATTACTTATGACTCCGTCCCCTACTGCCGTCTCCACTCTAAGATTTCATCTTCTATGTATTCTGACTCAAATACATATGTCATTCCTTTCACTCTGTAAGATCTTGTTGAATTATTCATTGCTGGCACCCATTGTAAGATCTTGTGTAGCTCTTCAGCAACAACAAAGTCAAAGTGTTTTAGTGATCACTTGCACAGTACAACACAGGGTCATTTCTAGGCAGTGAAATTCTTATGACATGGCAAGCCCACAATACGTAGAACATTACAGAATAAGGGCACACAAAAAAAAGTTTTAAAAAGTTACGAAAAATGTACATAATAAAAAATATACATAAGATAAATAAACACTAGCATTTTAAAGTAGAATAGTGTAAAGTATAAAGTGGAGGAGTGGAGATAGATATGTACATTAAATTAGGTAAAGTGACTACGCCATAATTTACCAGTGATCAATATGATCAATAGGTTAGTGTTACTGGTTGAGAAGCCTGATGGTTTGTGGGAAAAAAACTGTTCGTGAGTCTGGTAGTCCGTGCCCGAATGGGTTGCTGGAGTCTTTTGTGATTTTCCGGGCAACTAAATTTCATGGAGCCAAACTCCAAGCTGATTGGGTGAGCGGGGCGTTTAATTCTCTTTCGCTTCAAATTTATTTAGGTTCGTTCGCCAACGTTTAGTAGCTGGCCCGGGTAGGCGGAGTTCCCCACCCATTCAACAATTTTTACAATAATGACCGCCCGCCAGGAACGACATCAAAAACTGAAAGTGAAATGTATAGCTGCTGTATTTTAAAAAAAATCACATTTCAGCTTATATGACAGCAGCTTATGCAGCTTATATTAATAGCAGCTTATGCACTCTTTAGATATTGGATATTCAACAGATATTCACACTCTGAAATAGTGATGTGACGTGGTGAACTCAATATTTGTTAAATATTTCTACACAATCGCCGAATTGCAAAGTACCCTGCCCCTAACTAAAATGCAATGCAAGTGGATACATCGTGTTTCAAAATTTCCCCAATGGATATAACATTCAAATTGCTGTTTAGAAGTGTATAGCTAGCTCCACAACAGTAAAAAGTAGGTAAACTGCATGACCAGCCGAGCTCCGGTGTGGGTGTAATGGACTGTATATAATACAGATTAAAACTGACTTTCGATATGTGTAAATTAATGGAAGGTGTGCAAAATACGGAAAACACCTACAAAACGAAACTGAGATTTGGACTGTGTATTCGATGATACTTTTTTGGTATTTCTTGCATCCCTACTACAGACATGGGGCACAACAACAAATATAATAAAACAACAATAAAACACAAAGGTAGTTCAGACAGGAGATACAGTGCAACAGCAGTGTGCCATAAGCAGATTAGTGCTATTTACAATTTAAGATGCCAATGGCAGTAGGGACAAAGGAGACCGTTTAATGCTTGGTCCTCCTAGCAGGCCCCCTAAAATGATGACCTAAGGGTAACAGCTCAAACTCATTAAGAAGGGGGTGACCCTGAGAGGCTTGAATTCGGTGAGTACAGGACTACGGGGTCTCTTTCTAAAATCGATGGACATGTCTTTGGTTTTAGACACATTTAAGTGCAGGAAAGACCTTCGAGAAGGCTATCAAGTCCTGTTTTTCGTACCTACTGCGACAGTCATTAGTGTACAGTATGTACAGAAGGGGGGAGAGACAGCAGCCTTGTAAAACTTATATTTTAAAGGCTCACTATTATTATTATTATATATTATTTTGTATTTCTATATAAAGTAGCACAATGTTTCTTTTATAACACACTCTTAGCCTTGGAACTGAAACCCCAAAAAATTGAATTAAGTTAATATCATAAACTTGTGACAATTAGTCAACTATTGGCTTGATGAACAAGTGTAGACTATGAAAATCTTTAGTCGGGGCATTGTAGTAGTAGTAGTCCACTTCAAGGTTCAACGTGTGTTCAGCGATGCTCTTCTGCACAGCATTGTTACGGTTATTTCAGTTACTGTCACCTTTCTATCAGTGTGAATATTGGTCTGGATATTCTCCTCTGACTGCTTTCATTGACAAGGTGTTTTAACCCACAGAACTGCCGCTCGCTGGATGTTTTTGTTTTTTGCACTATTCTCTGTAAACTCTAGAGACTGTTGTGGGTCTTTTTCTTTCGGCTGGGATCCAAACACCCCAGCCACTACACCATCCTGTCCTATAGCTCCATAGTAATTGGTCTCCTAATATCACAGTATGGCTACAAATAAATTATTTTTTAATGATTAATTAATTAATGACATTTGCGATGACATCTGTTTTTATATTTTAGGTGGAGACTTCCTCAGACAGTTTGCTCGTGCTCCCAGCAACTCATGGAAATGTGCCTTTTGTTTAACAAAGGATGGGAAAGCTGTCAAAATCCAGCGAACCATCTTTAGTGAGTGTTTCTATGTCATGGCAATGGATGAATTAAGCAGGGTCACCGGAAACAAAGATATGCAGGTAAAAGCATTTAAGAACCTTTTCATGTCTCACTGTCTGTCTGTTTTTTAACTGAAATCTATGGGAGTCTATAATGTAGAAATGGATTTAAAGACTTGGTAACCCTGTTAATTGGTCGTCTCAAGCCATCTCAACCTTTGGATAGGGATCCCAAAGTTGCCTATCAACAGAGGAGAGGATACACAATTGTTTTTGTTTAATTCTGTGTTAAAACTGCTTTCTACAGAGGGTGTTTTCATATTAGGTACAATTGCCCCGCCTCTCCACTCCCTCGCCGCTCAGCTTTCACATAAGTAATGCTGTTCCTTACCTGAGTACACTTGCGTATCTGCACACTCCGATACAGTAGGTGGCGGTATGCACCTAGTTGGTTTGAGATAAACACCAATAAACTGCCAATAAACACAAAAAAGACAAACAAATGTCAACTATGCGACATTTGTTTATGTTGTCGCTCCAGTGTAGAAAAGCACGCCAATCGCAAGATCCAAAGCCCATACAATGGAGTCTACCTTTGCAGTATGCCTACTATTATTTATATTTTGGCGGCAATGTAAAGAACGACCCTCTCGCCTGCTTTCCTACTTTATCAGCTATGGCCGTGCAGTTCAGAGGATGTGATTGGTGCATGTTGCATCAGTGGTGCATCAGTCCACTTTTGTCTTTCGGTACAATTGTTTTCCCACCTGATGCAAACTCTACCCGAGTACACCTGTACTCTAGACCACCTTTTCAAGAAGACTCGGGCACGGTTCGCTGATCCGTGCCTGAGTACAGTACACAGTGTTCACACTAATCAAACAAACTGGACTTTGGGGTTAAGTGTACTCTGATCCGGGCAGAGTCATCAATGAAGTTGACAAATCGTGGCAGCCCTAATATACATTTGTTTGTTTTGCATATTGTCATCACAATATAAAATGTTTGTGTATTTTCCTCATACCGTGCAGCCCTAGTTATAGGCTTTAACAGGTGTTTATTTATTTACATTTCATTTCTATAGAGAAATCCCAGATGTAGCCTAAACCTGTGAAGCCTATAATGTTTAATAATTTCAACATGTTCTATTTCCTATTCACTTTGTTTGAAAGCCTCATGGCATAAATAAACGTAACATCCCAGGGAAAGGCTGAAAGGTAACAAAATGTGGAGCAAGTGAAAGGGTCTGAATGAATGCACGGTATATATCAAAAGTCCATCCATATATGGATGGCAATTGCAATAAAATGACATTAAGTTATTTTCATTATGGTTTTTGTAGGCAGAAGCAGAACAGATGATGGATCATATCATTCACTGGGTCAGAGTGGACCCATCAGAACTTGGCAAGACCCAGCTTCCTGGAGAAGAGCCTATTAACAGCATGGCTGTGCCCATGATGCTCCTGTGCTTGGTACAACAGCTGACAGAGGGACGTGACCATGATCTGGTCGAGAAGTATAGAGAGACAGGCAACTGGTGTGTTAAACGAATCCTGCAACACATTCAGGTAAGACTGCTGGCTTTGCATTAATAGATTTAAAGGTGGAGCACTGGAGTATGTACTTTTGCCAGAATTACCACATTTGCTCTTCTGTTAGTTTGGTTAAACTCTCATAACCAAAAAACAAAGTGACTGACATTCCTTTTATTCTCAGTGGAAAATGCAATATTTGAAATTTGTTTTTGTTTTTTTGCATTTTATTTTCCTAATCTTTGTTCAGTGAATGTATATGATGTTAGTTATTACAAATATTCCTTCAGGTCTCGCCAGAAAGAATATTGGAATAAGAATATTGTTGCAATGCAACGTTTCTATCGTTGCTATGGTGAAACCACGTAGCTTTTTAGCACTAAAACTAGCCCCTAAATCTGTGAAAAGTTAGGGGTAGTCAACAGGACTCCTAAGTCACGAAGACAAAATCACAAACAATCCTAAAATGGCTGCTGCCGGCAATCCGGTCAACATTTTAGAAACACTTTTGAAACATTTTATGATACTGAGCTTTTAAAAAGGTATCGCCTTAGTCGCGAGTGTATATATTTTCCCGCGCTTGAGTTATCCCAACTCAAAATTTTCCTTTAATAATGTCCTTCCTTTCATGCACAAGTTGGGCAAGAAGAAAAAGCTGTTCTTGCGTCCAGTTTGGTTTTCATTTTCGTTTGCACAATCTAGCGTCCCACGTCTTACTGTCAGCCATGGTTATTCTAGTCTGATAATTAAAAAGTTGATTATATGAATATCCGCTAATTGTTTACGAGATGCCAGACATGTAAGAGGCTGACAATTAGCTGAACATATACTTGACTAGTGAGTAGCCTATATTATTCTTGGTTTCATGTTTAATCAGTGACACTTTAAAAAAAAAAACATGATACTTCCTTCTACAGTATTTCTATGATGAATCACGACAGAGACCCATCCCCTATCAGTCAATCACTGTGGGCATAGGAAATAAGCTTGTTCATGAAGCATGACATCATTCATATCAACAAGGTCAACCCCACCCTTTCTCTTAGCTTAAGATGTCTCCCCATTCCTTAGTAAAAGTTGGTCTCAGCAGCTTTGTGAATAGGTTTTAAGAGGAAACTCTTACTTGTATTGCTATTTGGGAGACCTCTTAGTGGTAAGATAAAATGCTTTGTGAATACGGCCCCTGGTCTCTAGGTCACTCCCAAGTGAACTTGACCCCTAGGTCACCTACTAATTGCATCACTTTCTGTAGGGCTAGAGCCTTCAAATTGATAATTTTAGTAGACCTTAATGCCCTGATTCATATAAAAGAGACCAGACATCTCTGTTACTCCCAAAAATCATCCTAGGCCCCCATAAATGGTCTCTTTCTGTATTTTCTGATGACCTCTCAGTGAGGGATTGCATCACTTCCTGTAGGGCTAGAGCCACCAAATTGATAATTATGTCCTTGAGGCCCTCTTTCATATAAGAGACACCAGGTCTCTAGCTCACTGGTCACCTATGTATGCTTTACATCCTGGTTGTCTAGATACCCAAATGGATTACTTCCTGTGGGGCTAGAGTCCCCAAATTGATCATTCTAGTTGTCCTTAAATGTGCTTTATGTAACAATGACACAGAGCATTTGAAATGGGTACTGCAGTCCAAATTCACAATATTGGAGAGGGTTGTCTCCGCTCGCCCCCATCTCCCCACACTCAAAGCTCGTGTTGCCAGGTTGAGGACACTAAATGAACATGGGCGCAAGACAAGCCGAGCGCAACATTATGAGACGAGCACAAGTTTAGGACTCCAAGATTTACCTGTGTTTTAGCACAGCTGTGGTCATGAAGGTTTTTCAAAAGAGGACGAGGCGTTTTAGGTCAGGTAGAATCTATTACAATCTCAGTTGATCCAGTTTGTTTGCTTGCTTCCATGGCTGCAGCATGCTGTGTTTGTATGCCAATGTGTTTCTTATCTGGCAACCTTATCTGGCAAAATCTGGTACTCTCAGAATAGTGAATCACACTGACCAAAACAAAAACAGACGTTCCGTGCCGGCATGGAAATTTCAAAGGAAAACATACTGGCTGTAGCTTTATTGTCAGAGAAGCCAGTATGGTCCCAGCATGGAAATTTCAAAGGAGAACATACTGACTATAGCATTGTTGTCAGAGAAGCCAGTATTTCGACTTAGCATGTCTGTTGACCTATCATGGTCATTTTATGATTTAGTACAGTACATATTTTACATATAGCACTTTTAATGTCCTTGTCTGGGCTATATTTAATAGCCCAGACAACCTCGGTGCTGAGATTCTGACTGCACTTACACTAAGCTACATATATAAACGTGGACAACCCCGGGGAAAAATATTAATTCATTACCAAGGTTTGAATTGAAGTAAAAAAAAAAGGAATATAGGCTACCAGTCACAAAAGTGAAACAAAATGGTTGTCACTTTGAGAATCGTTGCTCACGTTCACGCTCACCCTCCTGTCCACTCATTTATCGACATGAATCCAAATTAGATTGTTTACATGACGATCTGCGTCATCTAGCGAGCTAGAGACCAGGTCTCCAGCTCGCTACCAAGTGTCCAGCCTTTTATTTTATTGATTGCATTTACGCTTCAAAAACCTTTAAAAGCAGTATTCATTTGTAAGGTTGTAGCGATTCACCAATACTCATTGGTCCCCGATTTGAATGTTTCGATGCAAGTGCATCGATTGGCGGGACCCCGACCGATCCATATGTAACATACATCAGTCAGAATATCGACTCTGATGTTTTTGTAGCAATGGGGGACGTTAGCGACACGTGGGACGTTAGCGCCACCGGTCTGCGCGTCCCAGCACCTCAAACGACTACAGACCGGTGGCGCTAACGTCCCACGTGTCGAAGTCCTTTGAGAGGCTGGTCCTGTCAAGTTCAACAACCCAGCAAACGTATGTGTTAATGCGTGTTTGTTTTCTGGACATTTATCATACTGTGCCATTACTGTAACACTGCTGTTTTACCGGGCAAGGACTGGTACTTTTCTCTATGCTCATGTCATTGTATTGTACACATTGTAAGTTTAAGATTAATTTACATTTATTTGTATTTCTTCTTTGGTACATTAATCAGTACATTAATCGAGACACGTTAAAATTAAATACAAACTCTTCGTGATCGGGTACTTACTTATTCCTCACCACGAGTGAGGGCTAGCTCGTTTGTAGGAGTGTTCCCGGGGGAATGTACCATTTTGGTGGGGGCGATTATTGGTGAATACTTCAACCTGTTGCGTTGCACCTGCCCGAGGGCGGGCCCTTGCAGACTTAATTCATATTCATTCCTCATCAATATGGTGAATTTTCAATGTATCTGTTCATGCTACAAATCGTTCAAACGTCATACACATCTAGCCAATGGCAGACAATTAGACTTCTGACTGACAAGTCTTACAGCCAATGAGTTTCCGATTTCAACGATATATGGATGTCCTAGGAGGGACTAAGCAGGCCCTGTGTGAGCGCCAAGCGTGACCGCCAAGCGTAAACACAGTTACGCTTGGAGTTTACGCGCACAGCGTACAGTCAGACCGCTTTACGCACGCAATCCAACGCTTTTATTGTCATTTTACAATACGGTTGAAGCCATGGAGTATTGTACGAGAGAAAGTGATGTAGATATTTCTGCCGATGATTCAAGTGACATTAGTAGCGCCAGCTTTGATTCTGCAGAGGAGGAGAAGTTTATAAACAGTGAGGATCCGAACTTTGAATGGTGAGTAATTGATGATTTATGTTATGATGATTTGGAAGGTAAAGTTGAAACAAATAAAGTTGAACTCTCCATAAATTTTCTAAATGTACACAGTCTATCGCCAGTGTCAATAGACATATGACATTCATGTGTTCTGACATCCACATCCACATATTGTGAGTGTTTTCTTTCTACTCGCCAATAAACCCAATAAAATACTAACCCTAACCCTTTTTATGAGATTGATCATGTGTCAAGTTGCTTTACTTATAGCCTACATACATTATATGCAAATGATGCGATTAGGCTTCTATTCAAGCGGGCACTCTTGACTGATATATTGTTGTTTCACTTTCTGTTAACAAAAGTAGGCTACTTATTTTAAGTAGTATTAATTATACTTGTAAATTACAAGGATATGGACAGTAAAGGTAGATCATCTTGAGTTTTTTCTTAATTTGTCAATTGCCTGTTGTGGTGGGAATTCTCCGTCAATGTTCTCACCGTTATCGTGTGTAGATCGCCGACTCTCCGGAGTCCCTCTCAAACCCCGCCGTCAACTCTTCTAATGTGAAGCCCGCAGGGATGGCCAGTCAGTCGACGCGTCCGCTTGGAGGGCCCCGGTGGAGACTGACGATCCCACTTCTGACACCAAGTTGGTGGTGGGAATTCTCCGTCAATGTTCCTAACTATCTCTGTTTAGTGAATAAAGAGTCATCCGAATATGTAAATTAATCTTGCTTATTTATTTCTATAATATAACATAACACAATATAATATAATACAATATAATAGACCAAAGCTTTAGCCGAGAGTTCTTCCACGCTTACTCTAAGAGCTCGTAGAGAGAAGTCTCCCGATTTCAGTTTCTCAGCCCTGGTTATACTCTTCCTGTCCCCCTATAGGCATACTAAAACAAACATGTTTACGACAGTCCGTGTCTTCTCAGCCTTATCTTTACAGCCTTCATGTTTACAACCCCCATATGGCCCTGATCTAAATAGCATAGTGGGAAACAGAGTCAGTTGACCCCAAGGTAACAACTGGTTAATACAAACAGAATATACGACACATGTATGGGTCTTCTCATGGCAATATTTTCCACTACACTGTCAAAGGCTGTCAAGAGTCGACAGATTCTTGAACACTTAATTAAGTACAATGTACGATCTAGTGGCATCATGGGGTCACTACAACCAAAAACGGTCAGAGCGGTCAGAATTACCCTGCGGTCAAAGGTAGTTCAGTGGTGCCGGCGCTTCTAGTGTTAACCACATTGGCCCGCCCCGCCCGTTATCGGGTCGAAATTTTGTATGTCCGTGTTTTAATGCCCAGATCATAAAAAAATGCCAAATCTACCCAAATTACCATAGTGATATTAAAAGAATGTTCCTCAGAGGTGTCTAAACAGATTTGAATGTGTATTTCTTCCACATTTTTATCTGATTACCAAACGTTACAAATATAATGCGTAATCCTTACCAATGCTGAATATTTAAGGTGCACTGACATTTGAATTAATCTAGAAATGCTCCGACTACAAGTTTTTGGAGCTCTGTTGGAGAATTGTTGTGCTTCACATATTTATCATCCAATTTTGGAGAGTTGCAGTTTGGAAGTTGTGGAACAGATTTAGTAGTGTAAATGGCTACTAGCTGACTGTTATTATCCCTCTAATTTAAAATTGTATTTAGGTGGAATTATTTTTATTTATAAAGCGCTTTTCATTTGGTAATCCCTGTGTAAAGTGCTGTATAGGGCTAAAACAGAACATACAAGTAGAGCTAAAACACTAACTAGAAAATAACTAAATAGTCTAGGGGATAACCACAACAATTGTACGTTTTATGAGAAAAGCATAACATTTCTAACATAGTTAGTGCATACCATAAGGTTTATTTTCCGATGTGGAGGGAAGTCAGATTTGACCTCTGAGGACTGTGTGAGGTCATATCCAAGATGGCAGCCAGTCCACCACATCTAATGTTCAAACACGTTTAATTTTGGAACCAAGTGGTGTAGGAAAACATTTAAGGTGTCATTTCCAACTAAGTTGGGGATGCCCATGTCATTTGGGGTAATACTTTTGAGATCACCAGAACCCAAGGTCATTAATTAGAATTAACAGAATAGACCTATGGTGCTAATCTATTTTAATACTATATTAATAGTAATGATGATGATGATAATGTGTTACGGTGCGTTCTAGAACCCTAATGCAGAACACACGAGGAGACGTCAGATATACAATACAATATTTAATGTGTCGTATATACACAGATACAGCAGGTAGAATAAGGTAAACCGGGCGGGACCGGTAGACAGGCAGGGAATCGGCAACAGACGTGGTAGTCAGACAGGCAGGAGATCGGTAACAGGCGGGGTAGTCAGGCAGGCAGGAGATCGGCAACAGGCAAGGTAATCAGACAAGCAGGTAACAGAGGGAGTAGGGTCAAGGTATACTACGTTCTGGCAATGAATGATTGAAAAGCTAGGGTTTAAATACTGACACTGATTAGTAGATGAGCCACAGGTGTGTGAATGCTGAAGGGAATGGGAATGATGTCATCGGGGAGGAGCTGGAGACAGACTGTCACCAGGTGGCAGAAGTTGACAGCATGACAGTGAACCTACAGTGATACTTCTTTGTATTGCAAATGTGGAGGACATCACAGCAGAAACGTATAGGCTACTTTGTAGAAAAGTTACTTTGTTCCAAGGGTCTAATCTTGCCAAAACGGTGCAAGTGATAGGCTACAGCCATGATATCAGTCGGTTCGTTAAGTCTATGATGTGAACCACACACACGCTTACACACAGCCCTCATACCCGGGAGCAGTAACGTTAGTAACGTCAGGAAACTCCCTGGTTTGTATTATACAGGAGCTTTCAGCCAATCAAACAGTAACGTTAGTAACGTTAGGAAACTCCCGGGTTTGTATTATACAGGAGCTTTCAGCCTATCAAACTAACATTTGTGATTCAAATGCGCCGATACTGCCGCGCACGACGGACTTCGATTCAATGAACGTTCGGTGCAAGGGAAGGGCACATTAAAACACATAACATTAAAACACATAACATGGAATGAAACAGAAATATTACCTAGTTGGTAGTTTGCAGGATTCACAGGCTCCCGATGCAAAATCCTTCTCAAATTGTAAAAGAAAAAAGTGCAGCCTAGACGAGACAAAAAAAACAAAAAAACAATTAGGTCGGGAGACAGCACTAGTGTGAAGTCGTCTTCTTATTTTATGTAAAAAAGAAAACTGTAAAACACAATATTTTAATCCATGTACCCGATGCCGCTTCAATCACAGTGCACAGCTTGTATAATAACTCCCATAATGCACCTGTGTAGACCGTTATTAGCTGTAAATCGTGATGTTGTATATTGTTTGCTTAAATTTACTGTAGAATTCACAATATTTGAACTGTAATCGTTCATTGGCCCAAGGTGCATTGCGGTCTACAATATCATATTGTAGCAACCCTAGATTGGGCCAAGGTATCTGTTAGCAGAGCTGGTTGCTATGTGTTAATTGTGCCAACGTTAGCCAGTGTGATTGTGACGTCAGTTCAGTATGTGGGTACTGGGTGGGGGGTTAAACTGCCAATCACCCAGGGTCCACTAAGCTTGGGGCTCCCTGTAGGCTTGGGGGGGTGCCCTGTGGTTGGTGGTCGGATGGGTGGTGGGCGGGAGAAAGGAGTTGAGTGGGAATTGTCTGAATTAGCTATTAGTTGGGTGGGTTACGGCGAGATAATATCTGTTATTAACAATAAAAAGGACTACTCTTCTGGGAATTTCGGTGTGGACAATCGACTCATTACAGCGAGGTCGCTACATT
>OMNO01014139.1:12683-36999 GCA_900303215.1 Trachyrincus scabrus | reverse complement strand
ACTGAAAAACAAAGACGCCAGCACAGAACGCGGTTACACGGCCACAGGTGTCTTATCTAAAAATGAGACGCCAACACAGACAGAGTGGCATGGGAAGAAAACGTATTCCCAACATTCCCAACCATGGTAAAAAACTGTACATAAGCCTGTACTCTGGAGGAGACAGGCAGTAGCTTCATGAACTTACTCGGATGTTGTATTGCACAATAAACCTATTTTTCTTCAACTTTCATCCACCGATGAAAGTTGAAGTGTTCGACTTCGATTCATTTTAATAGTCTTTTATTAAAGTTATAAAGTTAGTTATTCTGCCGAGGACCTCTTAAGCAAATTTTTGCCTCCAAAGATTTTAGTTTGTTGTTCGACACACTTAGCTCTGTAAGCTTCGCAAGGCCGTCAAAAATATTCTGAAGATAAAGTGGCAAAATGATTCTTGGACAGGTCTAGCTTCTTTAAGTTCGCCAGGGGGCTGAATATTCCACGAGGTAGACTGCTTAGATTGACTGAGACTCATCTTGATTAAATTGGGTGTACCTCTAAACAAAACCGGTGGCAGAACGGTCAGTTGATTTTTCTCCAGTGTCAGTGTTTTGAGCAGACGGATGCCAGTGAAATACTGTGGCGGTAAATCAGTGAGAAGATTGGGTAACACTTTATAATAACTACACACTAACAACCGTTGTGGTAATTATAGCTTAGGCAAACTCCTACAACCTCCTTGGGGAGAGACGTGTTAAGGTGCGTTCTAGAACCCCAATGCGGAACACCACGAGGAGACGTCGGATATAGAATACAATATATATATATACTATATAATGTGTCGTATGTACACAGCTACAGCAGGTAGAATAAAGGTAAACCGGGCGGGACCGGTAGACAGGCAGGGAATCGGCAACAGACGTGGTAGTCAGACAGGCAGGAGATCGGCAACAGGCAGAGGTAGTCAGGCAGGCAGGAGATCGGCAACAGGCGAGGTAGTCAGGCAGGCAGGATATCGGCAACAGGCAAGGTAATCAGACAAGCAGGTAACAGAGTGAGTAGGGTCAAGGTATACTACGTTTTGGCAATGAATGATTGAAAAGCTAGGGTTTAAATACTGACACTGATTAGTAGATGAGCCACAGGTGTGTGAATGCTGAAGGGAATGGGAATGATGTCATCGGGGAGGAGCTGGAGACAGACTGCCACTAGGTGGCAGAAGTTGACGGCATGACATAATGGTAATGATCAAAATCTTGATCTGTCTCCACAACAGAAGCACAGTGCAGTATAGGGATTCATATTTTTCTATTTTCTGTCCCACAGATAACAGAAGCACACTCTCCCAGGAAGGTTTAAGGTATAACTTCAGCTACAGTCAAAATGCATTGGTCATATTTCACACTAAATGCAACACAGAGAAATATGCATAAACCTATGGGTTCCCAAACTGACCGCTTTAGTGTATTATTTGGTGGTATTAATAATTATTAAGGAAAAGAACGCCATTTATGTTATGTTATCAACATTAGAATGAACATAATATAAACATTGCATGCAGCTTGAACTTCGCTATAGCTGCGAGGAATAGGCTGAAATATTTGTTGCTGAGAACAGCCTCATGGAAGTGATATTTGACAATTCATTGTATAAACAAATGCAAGTCATTTGGCGTTTTCAAAGTAATTATTAAGCTGTGACGGATTCCGTATTCTGTTAGCGGAGGCTGCTGGTGCAAGCCTTCTGTAATAGCCAAGCTATGTTAGATATAGGCCTAGTAATAATGTCAATGATCACTCAAAGTTAACAGAGCATTTCTTTCTTTCGAACAATCCCAGCCTACATGGCCACTGGGCTACGTGGTGCTTAATGTGCAAAATGCAAATCAACATTTTAAGAACAGGGCAAGCCTACTACAGTGCTCTTGCATTGATTTGTTATAACAAACCAATAGCCTTTAATTATTAGAGGCCTATGCAAAAATAAAATATAAAATGGCCTATAATAATACAACATTTACTGCATAATTAAACAAAATATGCTTAGGCCTATTATAAATATAACAGACTTCACCCTAATTAAAACAAAAACACTTTGGCCTGCCATGGGCTAAATAAAACCAAATAGGCTGTGCATCAATGGACTTTGCACTCAGGGGATTTTCTTTGTAACGATTTGTCCGCAGACAGAAAACTCTCTCTGCCTCAACCGAAGTAGCCTGAATAGTGGCAGCTGTTGCAGATGACGTGGTCTGTTTTTGGTAGCTTTGAAGAGGGAAAACTCTTTGGTATTTTCATCCGGTCGGTTTCTCTCCTTTCCTCTAGGGCTGGTTTGTTGGTCATGGAGATGGCCTGCTGCAGGTTTACCTCCAGGTTGGACTCCCTTTCACTTGTTGGAGCTCCATCCCCATGCTCACTTTGAGATGCTGCTTGGTCCCCGTGTTGCGCACTTGACATGCCCTCTCCCGCTACTGAAGATACACCAGCTCTCTTGTTAATCTCCCTCCTCCTTTTGTGGTCCTTATCAGCATCTATCTTAATGGCATGCTGAACATATCGTTGGGTCTTGGTGCCTACGTGAGTACACCAGGAGGTACCTAAGGGATAAATAAAGTATTGAAATGTCATAGACTCCTCTTATATGAAAATAGTCGGTTATGGTTGTAACAGCACCACTTTCACAAAGAAGTGATGAGATGATCATCATGAATGATGAATTTCATGTATGACCGTGTGGAATTTCATAGCTGTGTTAAGAAGTGTGCAGATTTTACTGCTAAAACACTGATTTTCAGGTAAGAAAGTAATTGTTTGAGTTATTATTGTTCTTGGCGAAGCACAGGACGATGTGTGTGACACATGCGCAATATATTGTGGTCACAATTTTTTAATTATTCACTTTTATTGTTACAACTTAGCCCCAACTTATAACTTAAAGCTTTAGCCTGAACTTATGAGGGGTTGTATAGGCCTATGCAAATGTACTTGGCATTGGCAAATAAAGATATTCTAATTGTAACTAATTCGTTGCTCAGGAAGCACCAGTCTCCCGAAATTTACCATCACAGATGCTCCATCTGTAGTGCTGCAGACAATGTGGTCATTCATGTTCAAGTTGAACCTTTGTAGAGTGTCGACCAACTCTTTCACTCTCTCGGCTGACATGATTCCTTGAATCCTGATCATGCCGATTTTCCAGTATCTCTCCAAACCATGCAGATTCACACATGAATCTTTTGTTCTGATAAGAAATGTACTCATCAATAGTCAGAGAAAAGTGTGCACCACACTTCAATGTGTCTCATGCTGCCATCTCTGCTTTGGTGGGCTTTCACTTGGAATTTTTTCATGCTGAGATTCCAAACGTCGCAGCAAACCGCTTGTTGAACCTCCGGCACATTTGATCACTCGTTCACAGAGTGCACACTTCATTGTGCATGTGCAATCTTTTGAAGTATTTCCATGCAAAGCTGGTGGCAGACATCGTGTTGTTAGTCTAATTTAGATGGTAGGGCCTACAACAGATGAATTCGGTGGGCCAAAAGGAAGTTACCATATTAACTGCTTTAATTGGTCATTTCGCAATCCCATAAGGTCAGAAGTGTATGTGCTTTGAATTAATTTGCGCTTTGTGTTTATCAATTAGGCCTACAATAAGCTTTCAGTGTGTTCCACTGGCGCATGCCGGTAAACTGTAGGCCTACATATTTTCTAAATATAGGCCTGTTCTAATGTGTTCTAAATGTTCTAAAAATGTCCTGGGATTAAACTCTAGTGCAGTGCAGCTTTGGCACACTTGCACCACCATACAGTGCCCCCTCTCACAGCGACAGCGGATAAATTCATGGCATGATTTTGATGCTTCAGGGAGAGTGGTCCAAAGTGGCTGCCATCCAGTTGTTTCCTTTGTCCAGCCCCAGTCAGATGGCTCTGGCATCTCTGGATCCAGGACTATTGCCTGGTCCCAACTGTTAGCCTGGTAGCAAGTGTGCTTGATGTGCTGCTTGAGTGCTGCCTGGGTTGGAGGAATGTTCTCTAGAGTTGTAGACATTCACTTCTGTGCTCTCACTGGTTCGGTCGTACATCAGCACCACAAATTACTCTAGCAGTAACATTGATCCTTCACTGACCTCACTTGGCATGCATAGGAGTTCATGGAAAGCATCATTCACCTCTGGGAAAGACTTCCAAGTTTCCCAGGCAGTCTTCTTTCCTCTGCCAGCGTATGCAGATACAGTGTCATACCCGGTGAAAGGGTGAAGGACTGGGAGAGTCAGACACTGCGTTGGATTCATTATGACAACCATTTCGTGCTCATGAGGAGCTGTCTTGCTGAATGAAGCCACAGCCAGTACCAGTGTCGGCCTCCTCTTGCAAACATGGGGCAAGGCAGGCCAAGTATGACTCAGCAGGAGAGCAGATTACTCCACTTCCATCTGTTGCATACAGTTCCTTGCCCTCTGCTAGAGGAAGATGAACAACTTCGCGTGACAGGAAAGCAAACAATTTGGTTTTGTTCCCTTCGTATCGACCATCGAAAATTGGTGCATCAGCCACAGGCTTGTTTTCATGGGAGAAGAAATTGTCGATGTCTCCATCTCGTGTTTGACAGGAGAGCCTCGGAAAGAGACCACAGTCACTCTTCAGTGCTGCAAGCTGTGCCTTCTGTTTTGACTTAATTTTGTCTGGATTGGATTGTCAGTCCAATAGCCCCACCAGAACCTTTCACCATTTCATTGTTCTGCTCATGGCACTAGTCAAGTGCCATGGCAGAGAACTTGCTGGTTGCTGGTTTTGTGCACCACAAAATTTCCAGATTTTAATTCTGCAGGGTGTTTTTCAGTGAGAGTCGTCATGTCACAGAGGAATACAAAATTATGACCAACATTACAATTTTCGGAAATGATCACTTGATCGGATGGTTTTGCTAACGCCTGGTGGTTTGACTGCAGTGTGCTGCTTGGATGTGTTACTATGACATAATTTGTCTAGCAGATGATTGGTTTATATCATTGATAAGGCGGGACCATAAGCTACATGTCAATATCCCAGATAAATTTACTGGTAAGGCTCAACAAAACATAGAACTCTACAGATAATGCATCTATACCCAGCTAGTCGAAGCATGGATATACACAGTACATAACTGCGCCACATCCGGCCACAAGCACACACACTGACAAGCTAAATAACAAAATTCGCCAGAGTGACACCACTTGGTGTTAAAATTGCAGTTGCAAATCTTTGCTTATTGCTTATTTTTTGGTACATTTCCACCTTGACCTAAATGCATTTCCTTGAATTCTGGCTATCTCAAAAGTATCACGAAATGAATGGGCATCCACAATTTAGTTGGAAATGACACCTTAAATGTTTTTCGACACTGTTTGGTTCCAAAATTAACCACGTTTGAACATTAGACCCGGGACTGGTGGCCAGCTTGGATTTGACCTCTCACGGTCCTCAGAGGTCAAATCTGACTTCCCTCCACATCTAAAAAGAAGCATCATGGTTTATACTAACTATGCTAGAAATGTCAGGCTTTTCTCATAAAATGCACAATTGTTATAATATGAGAGCTTATCCGCTATACTAAAAGGCCTTCTTATATAAAAAGGTCTTTTGGCCCATCTTAAAATTGTCTAGGTTCTGTGGTGCTCTCAGATGATTAGGGAGGGCTTTCCAAAGACTGGGGGCAGCAGAGCAAAATTTCTGGTCCCCCATGGAGCGAAGCTTTGTCCTGGGGGTGTGGAGGTAGAGGCTGTCTATAGGCGAGGCACACGACCTCCATTAAATTACAAACTAATAAAAGGCTGTGAAAAAGAAGAATATGACGACGACTATGTGTGCGTCCATTCCTAATATAATATGCTATAATACAGGCTAGTATAATATACCGTAATTAATAGAATACATCTATGAAATCTAACAGTGGCCGGTCTCCGTGGAGACGCAGAGCGCCGTTCTGTCCGATTACACGCGGTATTCATGACAAAAAGCAAGCGGACTCGGCGGTGAAAACTGCCCAAAAGCGCCTATTCTTTCTGAGGAGACTCAAGAAGTTTGGCATGTCTGCCAAAACCCTGACCAACTTTTACAGGTGCACCATTGAGAGCATCCTCTCTGGCTGCATCACTGCATGGTACGGCAACTGCACCGCTGCTGACCGTAAGGCCCTCCAGAGGGTGGTGAAGATAGTGAAGCGCATCATCGGTTGCCATCTACCCTCCGTGCAAGGCATCTACCACATGATGCCTTAGGAAAGCACGGAAAATCACAAATGACTTCAGCCACCCAGGCTTTGGACTATTCACATTGCTGCCGTCTGGTAGACATTTCCGGAGCATTCGGGCACAGACTACCAGACTCACAAACCGTTTTTTCCCACAAGCCATCAGGCTTCTCAACCAGTAACACTACCTACTGATCATATTGATCAGTGTAAAATATGCCATGGTCACTTTACCTAATCTAATTTAATGTACATATCTATCGGCACTCCTCCACTTTATACTTAATACTTTTATACTTATAATGCTAGTGTGTATTTATCTTATGTATATATATATTTTTATTATGTATATTTTTTTGTAAACCTTTATGGCCCATGTTCTGTGATTGTTCTACGTATTGTGAGCTTGCCATGTCACAAGAATTTCACTGTTTAGAATGATCCTGTGTACTTTGCAAGTGATCAATAAAACACTTTGACTTTGAAAACCCCTATCGATAAAAAGAAGTGTAGAAGCGTTTGACTGATTAAACATTTAAAATACATGTGAATGATGCGTATCAGCATATAGAACAAATGTGGCACCATTCAGTTGAATGGAATAGTGAAAATGCAGACAGAATAATTTGCACCAGCTCGAGTGGGTATGTGCGTAATCCCTCCCTGTTGTGATATGGTTTTTTTTCCAACTTACACACTCAGCGGTCCAAGTCACCGCCGGTCTAGTGGTGTTAACTGCTGGGGACCAGGTATTGCCTCTCTTTTTGCCACGCTTTAACGCCATTTTTTCGGCTTTTCAGTTTTCAGTTAACACCACTAGACTTGGACCATGGATTGTCCTGTTCGTTCCCCACTGAAGATCACTTTATTACGGAACGTGAATATAGAGTAAACATGCACAGCTCGTTTAGCATTTTCAGACTAATTTTTTTTAAGATTGCCAGCGCCATTGCATCAAGGTTTAGAAATATGAAAGCCTAATGCAATTGCTGTAGGCCTATTGAAAGGTGCTGTAGGTAAGAGCTATACTATATGATCTAAGACCTATCATTTGAGTATAATTAGTTACAAATGTCATCTGTCAGCTATTAGTGAGTGAAATGTATTTATCTGTTTCTAGTTGACAGTGCTGTATGAGACAATTGAGCTAGTTTTTTAAACAAACGATTGTTTGACTGAGAATTTGAGTCGACTCGAAACGATGATTCAACTTTTCAAATTTTAGGGTACAGCCCTGCACTGCTGCTTGCCTCTTTCTCCGAAGCACTTCCCCCTCAAACTATGCCGTGGATGGATTTGAATGTCAAGAGAAGGGTTTTAAATTCAATAGGGAATGAGATGGGGAGCCAGTGCAGTGATGCCAGGATGGGAGTGATCTGGTCAAACTTCCGCACTCTTATCAGGATCCTGGCAGTGCTTTTTTGAATGTACTGGAACCTCCTGCCAGGAATCCCGATAAAGAGTCTGTTGCAGTAGTCCAAGCCAGAGGAGACAAAGGCATGAATGAGCTACTGTTAGCGTAAGGCTATCCTGCATTTGCATATGTCCATGTGACGAAATAAGGACAGGCACTGCCACCACCAGCGCAATCACATCAAATCATGGTACTACGATTTTGTTGCTAGAATACTAAATAAAAACTTTATGCGGTGCACAAAAAACCATCTATGTGGTCACGGGTAAGTTTTTTGTGCGCTGTGCAAATCAAAGTTTTGATTTAGTATTCTAGCAACAAATATGCTCCTTCGCAGTACCCTGATTTCACACTGCGCTGGTGGTGCCAGTGCCTGTCCTGGCAGATTTGGAATTGGGTCAGAGATCAGGAGAGTAGCCAGGAGGTGTCTAAAGTAATTCTTTAACACCTCTGCAGTGCTCCAGAGCATGGAACTTTTGCTGAGGGGAGGGGCTTCCACTTCGCGATCAGTCGACTAGTCGTTGCTGTGCTTGCTAGTTGGCACCAGAAATACTAGTCTGTTAAAAAAAAAAATTCTCAGAAAATCACTTCTGCCGAGATATGAATCGTGGAAGAAAGGGAGGGAAGGAGTGATCCTGCCTGGAAGTACAGCGAGCAGAGAGGGTTCAATTATAAAAGGAAAGGACTCTGACATGTACTGTCATAGTCCTTTTCACAGCCTTATTCACTCTCAATAGTGTTCTCTCTCTCTGAACTCGACACTGGGAAAAAGAGAGCCTTAAGTATCATGTTCACGAGGAGGTAATTGACTTCAGGTGGCAGCAGGTAATTGGGGACATGTCTTCCATCAATTACCTCCCCCAGTTTGTGCCTCTTGTGGAAAGACCTATTCTCCTGTAGTTCCACCCTCCTCCAGCCCTCAGTGGGGGAGTGGCCCTGGGCTTTGCCACCACAACACTTGTTAAAATATTTGCCTGTGTTGTTGTTAGGAAATGTGCTTCTTGCGTTTCAATTCTGTTATCATATCTCATCGGTTTGAATTACCCGCATTAACTGGAAATGGGGAGCAGAAATGCTTCCAGGTTCCAAGATTATCAGCAACCAAATCAAAGTGATAAAGAGGAAGAAATCTGCTATGCCATGCCACCCTTGCCTCCCTACCAGTATGCTCAGGAAATTGGCAAGCCAGATAGGAGGATATCTGTACTCCACCATATAAAAACCTATGAGCAACTAATTGTGTCTTGAAGCGAATCCAACACAGCCTCACACAGGACCTCTGACCTGGGCACAAGGTACAAGGCCTCTGCAAGCTTGACTGCCAGCCAAGCAGACTGGTCAGTTGTTAGCAGGAGTAGATTTACATTTGCTCTCCTCCAACGCCAGATTTGCCCTTCAGAATTACCAGGATTTCCCCTCCGGGATTACCCACTACTCCTATGCCTACCTCAACTGGTCCAGAACTGGTCATTTATTACATAATGAACTGTTAATTATAGGTACTGTTCCACCATGACCATGTGGCAAGGGATCAGTCAGTTAGCTTCTTGCTAAATAAGAAAAAGCTAGTTTTAAAGCTAGTTTACTCAAATAATGAGTAAATTGGAGAAGTGAGAAGAATGATTCTGATGTAATGTAAGGTACTTTTATTGAGCAATGTACGAGCCACTCTTTAATAATTGGTGAAGCCTTACTCTGAGCTTGTTGATCAAAGCAGTAAATATGCAACCTCGATGAGCATTCTGAACACCCAAATAGGTAGCTTGCACTGATTTTTAAATTCTCAATGCTTTTCTAGTTTCTTAGCATTAAATACAAGTAATTTGTAATTGATACACAAAATAAGTATTTTATGACCAACTTCACCTTCTTTTACAGAGAGATGGCATGGCTATTTTGGAGAATGTTTCTTTGGAGGGAGCTGAACTGAATGGTTGCCAGGGGCGACTACAGAACCCAGGTAACTTTTTCCACTCAAATAGCATGACAACTTCAACTTTCTAACTGCACCATTCCTGGTGTGGTTAAAATCCTTAAAAAGTAATCTCTGTTCAATAAACAATTTTTTTTAATCCTCAAAAAATCCCTAGGATTTAAAATGGCTTATATGTAATTCCACATCTTCACCCTCATTTAGTATGCCAGGATATATGAATATGCTAATATGGCACGCTCCTAGAAGCTACTAAATCTTTCAGCAAAACCCATACACTTCTGCATCAATTCTCAAAACAGTTTGGAGTAAATTGTTCAGTACATACACGGTATATATCAGTGACGTGAGCAGGCACATCATTTCGATCTTTGAAAACAAATAAATTGGTTTGTGGTATGGCAAAGTATTGACAGACGCAGATATTTTGTGGATTTAAAAGTTTATTTTACCTTGGATAAACAAACGAACCTGCCACCCGAGATAACGACATACATGCGGATCATCAGCATATCTTCAAAAGCCCATTGCGACCCCTGGAAGTAGGTAAAAACACGCTTACTTGCCGTTTCTGCGACCCAGAATCATAATAATATGGAGTGTTGGCTCATAAATAAGGCTACGTTTATTGTTTTCATCCGGAAACTATGCGTTTGCATCCTAAAACTGAACAGCAGTCTGTTCACTGTTGTTTTTGCCATTTTTCTGCACAAGAAGCAACTTTCTGATAGTTGGCTACTGTTAGCGTAAGGCTATCTGCATATGTCCGTGACAGGCACTGGCACCACCAGCGCAATAGGCAGTGTCAAACCGCGGTACTGTGGAGCATATTTGTTTGCTAGAATACTAAATCAAAAGCGCACAAAAAAACGTGTTCATGGGTAATCTTCCGAAAGACATTAACCACAGGAAAAACACGACTTTAGGGGGAGCTGGTCTTTAGCCTCTTCTTACCAAATGCCCCTAGTGGTACTAGCCGTGTGGTCTCAATAACCATCATCCACATTTAATTAATTTACTAATATTAGATAAATTATTTCTTAAATGTTGATTAAATATCGTAAAATCACATCCATTCTTTCTTGGAAAGTGGTTGAGTTTATGATGGGTATAAGTTTCAGTAATATGTTCAATATTTATTGTCTACTAACATGCCAGAGAAAATCCTCTGATAAACTCTTCTACACATTGTTTTTTAGACCCGTTGTCCTATTTGACAAAGCCTGTATATTGTATATAGTGTGGTTGAAACTTCAAAGGTCAATATCCTTGAAGCTGTTTAAGCTGAAATACAACAGAACAGCGCAATACATCGGAGTGGAGTACGCCTAAGTCCTGTCTTTATTTTACTACCTCAACAAGTTTTTTGTGTAAAACATCTAAAATGTGCAATTAAAACCAAATTATAGAACATTAACATTTTGGAACATTAACATGGAAAATGTTAATGTTCTATAATGTTCCAATGTTCTCGATATTCCAGGCCGGAAATGGGAATATCTAGTATTTTATAAATCACTGTACAATTTCAATGGTTTGGGCTCATCATGGAAAATTCCTAGAAATATATTTTCAATGGTAAAATGTTTTCTATTCTATTCCTTTATATTACGGTTAAGAATTCCAGCACTGTATCATAGTAAATCATATACGAGTGATACATTCATTGGCAAAGCTTTACATAGCATGCAAACATGGTAGCAGGTTAACACAGAAAAGCAAACCGCTGTGCAGCGTGATTATGAATCCCAACGCAGGTCCTGGTAAGACCCACCCACACTGCCCAGAATGGCGCTGTGATTGGCTGGCTGCTTATAAACATAACATAACCATCTTTGACCTAACCATATCCTGAAAGTTAACCATCTGTAACCCAATACCTAAACTTAAAGGGGAACTTGACACAAGTGCCATGTTCAATATATAAGTCATTTTGGCTATTAATAGGTTATATTTTCCAGAAGACTAAGATATAGGCCATTTCAATGATTGTGCACTATTTACAAAATGCAAAATGTCTGGGCAACACTGCAAGTGCACTGTACTGAAACGCGTAATATGCTTGTTCACAGTGTCAAATCCATAGTTGTACTCTCTTTGTCTTTGGTTTAGTGGACATGAGAGCGGCACGAAAGATAAGAAAGAGCGGGGGGGGATTGGGGCTTGTTTACACCATGTAGTGACCAAACATGGCAAAACTAGGTAGTGAAGATAAAAAGTGATTTTTGTAAAAAGTTATTACCAAAGTAACCTAACAATAATAGTTACTGATATACCCTATCAGTGATAGTCACAGCCCTTAAGTCAAAATTATGGTTGCATCACTGTATGTGACAGCCATTTTGATAAAGAAAAAAACAGGTGAATACCGGTGATTTCGCCACTTGCCACAAATTATTTAGAGTGTGAAATACATACCAAATGTATTACATTTACCGAAGTGAATGCTGAAATCCCATTTTACATGCAAGCTTCTGTTTGAACTGAATAGTTTCTTGGCAGAGTTTTTTGGTTTTGCGATTTTTGTTGCAGTGTTGCTCCCGCTTCACTGGATCGATGACTACAAGCATTGGTGACGTGGAACCATCGTGTGAGATCTTTATCCTCTCCCTTGTGGAGGGATGGCAAGCCCTGGAAGAGTACAGTGATTGAGCATTGGGGAGTGTTCCGATTAATGACATAATGATAGAAAATATAGCTCAAACACAGGCGAAGGTTTTGTGCTGTGTGAACACCCACGTCGTGGCTTGTCAATCAAACCATACAGTGTGAGCTTTGAAATCACAGGCTTTGGCCTAGCAGAATGGCCAATTAGAACATGGGAGTTAGGGTGTGAGTTATGCAAATGTCCGCGATCACTTAAATCGTAGTATCTGCCTGGCTTAACAATGCATTCTGCCATAATATCTCTAATTCCAAAAACTGGGAAAGATCGAATGCAAACTAGCAATTTATTTTTTAAACAATGATTATGGTGTTAAAGGGATGTTCTACCTGCACCTGCCAGGTTTTTATTAACTCTACAGCAGGATCATAGTGTTGCAAGCTGATGAAATGTACCGTAAAACCAAACTAACGCTCAGAACTACAAACACGAGTTGGATTTCAATTTACTACAAGCTCCATGGCGCTACAAGCGCGAGTCAGGGTCATGCCTATGTTCCCTCAACCCACATGTACATCTCTAAATGGTTTAGAGAGGGTCCTACCTCCTCACATGCTTTCTGCTTCTATGATTATGGCCGTAGGGCTGGGCGATAAAACGATAATTATCGCAATATAATTGTCTTCGATAGAAATATAAGGGGGGAAAAAAAGTTAGATACAATTATTTTCTGTGGTTGCGTAGCATGCAAAAGAAAGCGGAGTGAAAAGTAAATGATTGTTGTCCCTGTAAACTGGCAATAAAAATGAAAACCGCACTGTAACCAGCGCATGCCGGTGCACACACGTACCTTGGCGATCACATCATTTAAATGAATATGCCGTAAAATCAGTTCCATTTCTTATTTTCTATATATATACAATATACAGCATGGCCATGGACCGAATTCATAATTTGTTTATCCAAAGTTTACCGCAGACGCCACTTCCGGATTAGCAAACCCGAGAAAAGCGTGTATATGTGTGTATATATTTTTTGTGTCAATTATGTAGTGATTGAAATTGTCAATGTGTATTATGTAGTGGTGATCTGCCACATAATGTAAATTTGTAAGAGACTTGATAATGAAAGAATATTACATGGCATAAAATGAATGTCATGTATGTATCAATTTACAAATAGTTTACGGTTAGTAAATGGGCTAGCCTAATATTCAGCTTTTTAATGAAAGAAAAAAAATGGTATATCGGATCGGCATATACTTAAAGGAATGTTCCACCGGCCACGTTTTTAGTGTCATCATAGTGTGATCATAGTGTCCCAACCTGTCAATGTACCCACAAACCAAACAAAAACCCTCAGAATAAACTACAGACACGAGTTGTATAATTTACTACAACATCCATGGTGCATTGTGTGGCAAGTGTTAGTCGAGCCGGACATTACGGGAACTTGTTTACATCCGGGCGAGAGTGTTCCGAACTTTTGTTTAGAGTTTCGTATTTTATATTTCTCAACCTGTGGACTATGTGGATAACATCATGCCGTCATACAGGATATCGATTTGCTAAAGCGGCTGCCATCACATTTCACACATAACTATTGAGCTTTGTAAAACAGTGTTTAGTTGTAACGGAGCCAAACATATGACATATAAGTATATGCATGTCCTTATTTGCATTTCAATAATAATACAGTCTTTAAAACACATTTGCTGACCTTCTTCAATTCTGTCCACGTCACTATAATATATCCATGGTCTGTAACAGTTTATAACAGAGATTGTGCCAGGTCCCGCTTCCACATCAGCAGGTGGGTTTGTATCATATCATGGACTGGTCTGTACCGTCTTCTGTAGCTGCCGCAGACATTGTAATCCTTGTATTCACGGTATAAATGCCAGACCGCAATGTTTGTGAGCTTGCTGTGGTTCGGTTTCACTAATACTACATGAGTAAACTGACAATAGTAGTTTAGTAACGGCAATACTGCATAAATAAACATTGCCATAAACCTATTTGCAAACTTCCGTGCATCATGTAGAGGCATTGCTACTTTATTCATTGAATCAGACACTGAAAGTGCACGAGTAAACTCTTAAAAATTAGTGGTTTAGTAATGCATGTATAAACATAGGCATAAAACTATTTGTCAAACGTCCATGCAGCGATACTTATTACTTGAATGAGAGACTCTGAACATGCTGTTGCACATTTGCCTGCTGCCATATCCGCTGTAAGATTTCCTCTTCTGTGTATTCTGGCTCAAATAAATATCTGTCATTCCTTCCACTCGGTAAGACTTTGCTGAAGTTAGTCCTCATTTGATCCGTAGACTGGTATTTATTGCTGGCAGCCATTGTAAAATCTTGTGTAGGTCTTCAGGCTAACAACAACAAGGAAACTGAATCTCACAGAGCCAAACTCCAAGCTGATTGGCAAGGGGGATTTTGCCAGGAGGGGAGGGCACTGAGAAAGCGTTGTAGTTTTTTGAAAAAGTGGAAGTCCCATGAAAAAGCCAGACGACAGAACGCATTTCTAAGCTGTTTTTTCATTTGTAGGCTTTTGGTAGGCAACTTGGAGACCATTAAAATATCAGTATCCCATTGGAATGAACAAAAAAGTGGTATGGTGCCATTCCTACTTTTAACCACGTTTAACCTTCTGGTTTCATCAGCTATCACTCGGGAGCAAAAAATAGCCTTTAAAGTTGACAGAAATAATTCATATATATATATCGTGATAATTATCAATATCAACTGATAAAAATATTAGCGTGATAACACTGCATAGTTGCAGTGGCTTTGAAGTTCAATGGCCCAATCTTCATTATTGGTAATGGGTGCAATTACATAGGATTAGACCATATCTAACTAAAGACATTTTTCCCAGAGTTGATCTGCGCCATCTCTGTGCACATTTTTCATCCAACCGTACACTATTTTGAACCCGAAAACAAGAAAGAAAAAGAAATCCAAAAAGCCTTGAGACCTCTCATCATGTTCAGTGTTAACAGAACTGTTGCCATGTTCTGTTTATCTCATCACATGTGTTACCTGTTTGTCCTTTGCTAACAATTCTGTTTAATACATTCAGAAGTTTTAAAGAAGACATTTTACTCTTAAACGTGATCGAAGCCAGACAATCTGCAGAGAGAAACTGAATATGAACTCACAAGATCGGGATGGTCTCACAAGGCTACAAGTTTAAAGCATTAGATGATGCATTAGAAACATTTAACAATTGTAGATGCTAACGCTGTGTATCCTTCATGTGTATCTACCTGGTTCAGGACATGCCTTAGAAGCAGGATGGTTCCTGCTGCAGTACTGTGCAAAAAATGGTGATGAATCACTTCAGTCAACAGCCATCAACAAATTCATTGAGCTCCAGTTTCAAAGAGGCTGGGATAAAGAGCATGGTGGCCTTTTCTACTTCTTGGATGTGGATGGTTGTTGTCCTACACAGGTATTTTGCTGTTTCATTAGCTCATGTTGGTAATGTACAATTAGAACTAAATACTTAACACGTAAAAGTTGTCAGAATGTTTTTTTTTTGTCATGAACAAATACGTCTAAAATACTTAATAAAATAGCTAATGGAGACAGAGTGCAACGTGTCATACGCTGAAAACTACGCCCATCGGAGGGGAAAACAATCGCCGCCACAATATGCAACCAAGGGCTGAAACTCTAACAAAAGGCCTTTTGCTAGCTAAAAACATTACATTTAAGCATGTCAAATGATTATTTTGACATTCTATGTCTACCAGAGAGGAAAGGGTATATTGAGATTTTTCCTGGAGGCACCTTCACACAATGCAAAGTCAATGTAGAGCAATGGAATGTTTTCCCCTCTGGTGTGGGCACGACCTATTTGTGCTCTGTCTCTATAATAGCTAATAATATATTTAGTCGTGTAGGACTCTGCTTGTTTTATAAATAATCAGAATGTATTATATTTGTAACTACGCTGTTTATGAGCTTACATATATTAACATATATTAGTAAATATTCTTTTAAACTTAAAAAAAAGGTTTTAAAGCCTAGGAATTCAGCAACAATGCAGTGTCAACATTTTTCAGCTTTGGTTTACAAATGTAAAATCTATGCAATCAGTAAACATGACAACTTGTTTATGTGTTGCCAATTGAGTGATTGCTATATGAGTATGTAGGCCTAACTATACATTTACTAACATGACCTAATGTGCACTTTCTAGCAATTGGTTTCCTTGCTTATTAATCAAGACTAATAATGTCAGAAGACATTCTAATTAAATCCCATTAGTAACTAATTACTGTCTTAGTGATTTTTACTTAAAAATGTGTTAATGGCCTACCAATCAGTTATTATGTGTTACCAAATAATTAAATATTTGCAATAATAAAATGGTATACAAGTGATATTGGTATGTTGGTATGCAAAGTTATATAATGAAACATATTACTTGGCTCTCTCAACTCAACTCTCTGCTGATTTATTAATTTCCAAATGTCCATCTCTTTTTCCTGACAGCGAGGCAGAGGAAATAGACAACCCCCTGTGCAAAAAGACATTAAGGACTTTTATTTATTGTTTGATATTGACACAAGTATTGATCGTTTTTTAAATGTTAACAGTTGGAATGGAGTATGAAGCTGTGGTGGCCTCACTGTGAGGCTCTCATTGCCTTGTTGATGGCCTACAACAATACAAAGAAATCAACTCTCCTGGATAGATTCTCTGAGGTTTTTGAGTACACCTTTAGCCATGTGAGTCAATTTCTGTTCCACCATATTCAAGGAATTGTTGGTTGCTTCTAATACACAAGGCAGTGACTTTCTTCATATATATTTTATTGTCACTTTTATTATCATGTTCAGTAATCATTTGTCTAATTATTTTCAGTTCTCTGATCCTGAAAATGGTGAATGGTTTGGCTATTTAACACAAGAAGGGAAGGTAGCCTTGGATTTCAAAGGTGGCCCATTTAAAGGTAAAAGCATATGGGATACTCAATCAGGGATGGGCTACTACTTCAAATCCAGATCGTTGTCGAGGGTTGAATCAATTTTGTCATGTCTTAACTTCTATTTCTATTACATTTAGATGATATAATACATTAAAGGTAGGTAAGATTTAAGAGCTAGCTAATTTGTTAGAAATGCCATAGCCATCCGCCAGCGGTGAAATGCTCTGTGAGAATATGTTCTCCTGCCTTTTGTGTGAGCCAAATTCGATTTTAGGCCACTCTTGGCTAATCAGGGCATCTCTTCCCTAATTGATTTGGGGAATCCATCTTGCCTGTCAATCAAGGTTCGTGAATGCAACACTTCTCGGTTACAGAGAAACGGAGCAAACGGAGGAAGCAGAGAGGGAGGGGATGTTTTTTTGGGTTTATTTTTTTTTCTGCTCTCTCTCTCTCTCTCTCTCTCTCTTTACATCTCTCCCAGTGTGTGAAATACCAGGTATTTAATCGGGGGTTCCTCCCAACCTAGTGTAGACTCCAGTGTTATGCTGAAGTGTTACACAAACTGAAGCAATGACAGCTCCTGAGCTGGCCACATGGTGCGAGGGAGCACACCCAGCGGATACGGGCTGGAAAAATATTGTCACTGTTACAAAAATAAGACTAATTTAGAGAAATCAGGTGTATTTTTTGTAGCCTATTCATATTTGTGAATAAATGTTTAGCAATTTGAATAATGAATACTGAACATATTAAGCTTTTAAAAGACAAGTGCAAGTGACACATTTCTTTTTTAAGATTTCCAGAGGCCCCCAAGTATTTGCTGTTGAGGCTATCAGGGGGTCTCAAGTATCAAGTATTCCCGTGTTCCCGTATTTCGCACCCTTTCTCTCCGCTTTTTAACAATAAGAGGAGCAGCCGAGTCAATGACACGAGATATCAAAAAGCCTCTACCTACTATTAATAAGTTAACAGGTTTGGAATTAGATAATAGGCCTATAGCCTACTCCAGTTAGCATGTTTTTTTTGTTTAGCTTTTCTGGCAATCCGTTATCCAAATTTCATTGAAACTTTGCTCAATGTTGGCCTACAATCCTTTTTGTTTTATGATCACTCGTACGTTCAAAGCAGTGTGTCTTAATTTGAACTTAAGTGGGTCATATTTTCAATGAGAACACTGACCGGCGCCACCGCGACACGTGCCGCGCTCTTCCAGCACTGTTCAAAACCAGGCAGCGCTATCCATTACCATATCCATTATCCATAAAGATTACATTTTAGGTCTTGTTCCATTTTAGGTCTTGTCCCACCAGACGCTTTTAGAAATCAAAAGGAAAAAAAACAATTAGTCCGCAGCCGCATTTTGTTACATGTTGGCGCTGGAAGGGTGTGGTGCAGCGCTATTACATTGTTTGGGGAGAACCCTGATACATAGCTTATGTTTTAAAATAAAACTATTAGCATTTGGGGTGCCCAACATAATTTTTAATTCATTTTTTTAATATATAGGCCTATATATATATACGTATATAATCTTTTTTTTCTTTTCATTTCCATGGCTGGATGCATGTAGGGGAAACACTGAATCATAGTTCAAACTATGGTCCCCCACACACCGTCATACTGTCAATAACCAATATTCTCTCTTCTTTAGGTTTCTTCCATGTCCCACGGTGCCTGTACATGTGTGAGCGTATCCTCGATGGTCTTCTGGGCAATGAGAACTGACTCAGTTCTAAATCAGAACAACATCAATCAGTTTGTTGCTGTTTAATTTTGCTTTATTGTTTGACAAGTAAAGCCATTTTATACACCACAGTGCTATAATCGTCAAATAAAATATTGTGATTTCCGTTCTACATTATGCCATTCGTTGATTTGTGAGATGCATTTCTCAAAATCCAGTTAACTTCAAAATAAACTTGCTATATACAGTCACAAAGCCATACAACCTTAAAATGTCAATGTATCTGTTCACTAAAATCCTCATATATATGTACATGTTAAATGTGAAGCTTAATTTGGAAATTAAAACAACTAAATAACCTGCCATCATTTTTGTTCAATCTTGTTCAAGTTCGGTCTTTTTTAATCCGTGTACCTTCATGTCAATCCTTTTTCTTTTTAAAACCAGATCCAGATAAAAAATGTTATTTAAACCAGCAAAATAAATAAAATTAGCTGCGTTTGCTTTTTCTTTTTCGCCATCCAACTTCAATGAATGAACGCAACGGCGAAGGGGCGGGTCGGCAACACGCGGGAGTACTTTCAAGACAAATGTATCACAAATCGAATGTATCACTTATAGCCTATGTTCATTAGGCTACATCATTTTCTAGATATAATTTGGTTATTGGATCATGGAAGTTTAATCTTATCGGATTTCTTTGGGTGGAACACTCCACCTTACTCATCCCATACTATACCTCAAGTCACTAGGGCCAAGGGGCTATTCAACAGCCTAGATGACTGTGTAGGCCCCCTGGACACAATGAGTAGGCCCTAGGTACATGGATGCTGCACCTGGAGTTACTGGCCCTTTATTGATCCCCAATAGGGAAGTGAGTGTTACAGCAGCTGAGACATAGGGTATTGCATTGATTCTCAATGTGGCAGAAAACGGTGATACAGGAGAATGCATGAGCCTCCATTCTGATAGGTGCCACTCTTTCCAACTATGTAGTTCATCAAAAAAAGTTCAGGTGTGCTGAGGTGATATCAGATATGACACGCTGTCCAGTGAGTCAAAGGTTTGAGAGCAGACCCTTGGTCATCAAAGTTTCTATAAACTATGGAAAGTTTCTATAAACTATAGAAACTGATGAACCGCTCTCTGGAGGATCAGGAAGTGTGTCACACTTGTGCACGAAGCCCTATTGCTTTATACTATATACTATATTATACAGTTTGTGTTTACTGAATAACTTCTTTATTGAGCACAAATCTCACATTTGTAAATCGTATTTTTTCAATAAAAAGACCTGTCCTATCAACGTGTGCGTCACCCCCTACATGGCGGATTAAATGCATTGCACCCACAATAAGACTGCAGAAAATGAACAATCAAAGTGCATATCTCTCACTATATTGAAACATATATGTTATGGGTGGGAGGGGTCACACATAATTTACTGCTTACTTTCTGGTCCTGGCGGATGTGGCATAGAGATGTTTCATGAAGGGCCTAGTCATTGTGTCCAAGCCTACACACAGTCCCTAGGCCGTACACTATTCAACAGCTTAGATGACTGTGACTTTAGGTATAGTATGGGATGAGTAAGGTGGAGTGTTCCACCCAAAGAAATCCTATATTAAACGTATATGATCCAATAGCCAAATTAAATGTAGAAAATGATGTAGCCTAATGAACATAGGCTACAAGTAATGTAAGTGATACATTCTATTTTTTATACATTTTTACCACTAACAAATGTATTTTAGTAATATTTTTAAAAAAAATACACTTGCAAGCAACGATAATGGGGTTCTACATGGTATGGTATCATAGTAGACAGCATTTGATTTTGTGCCGTGTCTCACGATATGTTTGGTTGAGGTCAGATTCAAACCATGGACCTCCTTCGCATCGTTGCTTCGCATTGCTGCCACACTACCACTGAGCCACATGCAGGTATCGACTGACAGGGGCAGATCACACTATATTTTGAGAAGGAGGAGTCTTCCATACTTGGAAGAAATGGTGAGCTTGGTAAAAGTATGGTAAAATGGCATTGGTGTGCCATAAAAACAGGTTTACCGGAAGTAATATCAAAATCATCATCCACCATGTCTCCAAGACAGTGGTAAAATGTATTTCATGACGAGTGCATGCTGTGGTGCATTGGGGAATCAAGGAACTCAGGAAAGCTCAGACATGTCAGCATTTACCACCTGCTCTGGCTGTAACATCTTGCCAACTCCACTAAACTGGTTTGCTCAACACCTACCTGTGTCCTTGTTGTCGGAAGAGCCCAAAGCCACTTATGTGGCGTGTGGCTGTAGGAACTGCCACAGTAGTCTATTTTTATAATAAAAGGGTGCTATGCTAAATAGAGAGAGAGAGATTTCTGGTTATCAAGTATTTAAACAAGGTGTACAAAAAACATTTATTCATTAATTCACAAACAATTTACAATCAAAGCAAATTATCTGCAAGAGCAAGTTTCAAACAGAAAACATAACTGGAAAGAGTACAGAGTAGGACTTAGAAAACAAGGTTAGTTGATTCAACATACCAGTATTAACTTCCAAAGAACAAAGTCAGTGATGTTGGTCTTCAGATGATTTTGAAGATACAGATGGATTCTGCAGGTCGTATGGAGCGTCGTTGTCACCCAACCGTGCCAGGGCTAAGACGTGCAAGGGTGTGACTACCAGTGCTTAGATGGTTCAAAATAATCAAATCACATATCATTACGATTATTAGGCCAACCAAGTTTAGTAGTCTACAATGCCTTGGCCCCCGTATCAAAAAAAGAATATGCCTACATTGCTTAGTTAGGCTACCTTATTTCAGCAGATATGATTAGAAACTGCCAGAATAACAAAAGCAATCAAATTGCCATTGCTGCTCTGTGTGTTTGCAGCGCGCGTCAGTTATTCACAGATCTCAATAACACACAATAATACATTTAGGTATGGCATCTGCTGCTGGGGCATCTGCTGCCCCAGCAGCAGATGCCCCAGCATACCATTAACCTCAAAACCCCATTAGAAGAGGCTGCGACGACACAAGCAGACTTCTCTGTCGTCACTCAACTGCCTCACTCCACAGACTCGTACACTCCGAATGATGTCTGACTTACAGTGGCAGGATAAAACTCTAACTCAGTTAACTACACAACTGGGGAGTATGGAACGGCTGGTAATGTAGAAGGTAGAAGGTCAGGCAAGACATCAGACAGGAATGTTTGTGCAGTTTAGAAACTTTGGAGGCCACGTTATAAGCAACAATGGCAGGGAAATGTATATAAATGCAGCGATGAATGTCACTACTGTGGGAATGTTGGACATTGGCCAAGAGATTGTAGGAAAAGGCAGAGAGAACAGAACATGCCTTGTTTCCAAGGCAAGATTCCAAGATGGCGCACAGGTGCGTGCGCACCGGAGAGGAAGCTGGCGTTGTTTTGTTCGCCGCTTCTCCATCTGAGCCTTAATTTAAGTCTGTTTAGTTTATTTTCTGCTCCCCAGCGAGTTTTATTTTCTGATCCTAATTTCCTCTAATTTATCCTTTAAACATCTCACCAATTTTCTGTTTGTTTCTACCGGAACGCTACTTTGATTGGACTTCCTGTTGCACTTCTCCACTGCTACTGGCATCTCCCGGTCAACTAGCTAGCTAGCTAGTAGCCTCCTGCTAGCCAGCAGCCTTCAACGAGCTAGCTAGATCCCTGCTGTCTTCTTACTGGATATTTTTGTCTCTGCTCTGCAACGTTACTGCTTCTGCGAGGTATATTCCCGGATAACCTCACAGCTGTCACAGCTGGTCAGTCCTTTTTGACCGCTGCCTCCTCAAGCTACCTGTCAACGAGCCGCCCTCCAGTCAGTGAGCACTTGAAGCTAACATCACCAGCTAAGGTTAGCAGTTGTCCTGACTGCCTCCTCCGTTTCCTTGCCTTGACTCATCTGTACTTCTTCACTCGGCCCGATCACCTGCCTTGCTGTGGGCCATCCTGTCATGTCTGTATTTTCTCCAACTCTGGTCATCAAGTTCGTGGCTACCGACAAACAACTTCAGGCTTATCGTTACATCCTCCCTGGGTGGCATGTCTTTGAAATACTCAATACTACTCAAACTCAATAACTTCACCACTCCTCCGTGCATCTCAGCCATCAAAACACTTGGACTTCTACGTCGTCATCGTTACATCCACAGAGCCTCCCGTAGAAAGATTATTTACTCCTGGTCTGAGGCCACTCATTCCATCCCTTCCCTCTGGTCAGCTGAGCGCACTTCCACAATTCCACCACTACACCACCACTACAACAACCAACACGTGCGATCTGCCTGCCTCCGCCCCCTAGCCAAAGCACCCCAGCCTGTCCAAACTCAACCACATCTCAAATTTGCTCTGTTTAACACCCGATCCCTAAACAGCAAGGGCCTCATACTCAATGAATTCATAACTGACAATAATCTGGACTTTCTCTGCATAACTGAAACATGGCAAAAACCCCAGGAATATTTCTCACTCAATCAGACCACACCCCCGGATACTCATACATGGACAAACCATGCCACCATGGGCGTGGTGGTAGAATAGCCACATTTCATAGACTAAACATCATTACAAGTGCAACAACCATCCCGGCCCCCTCATCATTTGAACACCTTGCTTTTAAACTGTCTCATCCCAAACCCCTGGTTACTGCAGTCATTTACCGCCCCCCAAACCTAATCCTGCTTTCCCCTCCGACCTGTCTGAATTCCTTACACAACTCTGCGCCATCTCTCCATCCATTCTGCTACTCGGTGACTTCAACATCACCCAACATGTAGATTTTCCCACCCATAAAAAAGGTCACACACTGGACCTGGTCTGCACCTCTGGCACCTCACCATGGACATTCTCATCCCAACCCTCCCCGTCATCCAGAATGTCTCCCCTACTAACCTGATCAACATCTACAACGGCACTCTCTCCTCCTGTCTCAATCAGCTCACTCCCATGAAAACCAAGTCTGTCTCCTTCACTCACTCCGTCCCCTGGTAAACTGACCATCTCCACCACCTCAAATCCAAGGGCCGTCAGCTTGAACGACTAGCCAATAGAACCGGTCTCACTGTCCATAAAGATGCCTACAAACAATACCAACAGCTATACAAAGACGCCCTCAACAGTGCACGCTCCTCCCACTACTCCGCCATCATACAATCCAGCAGCAACAACCACAGGACTCTGTTTTCCACCATAAGCAAACTCCTTAAACCCACGGACACCATCTCCAACGCCTTCACTGTCAGTAAATGTGACTAATTTCTCTCTCACTTCCAAACAAAGATCAACACAATTCACCACCTTCCAATCCCCCTTTCACATCCTTCACTGAAATCACTGCATCGGACCTATCCTCCATACTCACTGGCATGAAAACCTCAACCTGCATCCTGGACCCCATCCCTTCCACCCTAGTCAAGGCTTGTCTCCCCTCACTCTCTCCCCTGATCACCTCAGTCATAAACTCCTCTCTGGCCACCGGCCTCG
>OMNO01014120.1:0-11488 GCA_900303215.1 Trachyrincus scabrus | reverse complement strand
CCCCCCCCCCCATGTGCTTGAGTACTGAATAGCAAGTCATATAGATGTTCAGAGCATTTTGTTAATCTTGCAGTACTACCTCTACGAGCTGCTGCCTGGTGAATGTAGCAAGACAACTCGGTCTCCCAGCCATGTCTGTCCATTTGCCATTGTGCCATTTTCATATGACGATGCTAATACCAAGGCCACAACATCTAGTTGTCAGGAACAAAGGTACTGTAGCACTATAAAAATGTATGCATGATTATTAAAAACGTTTTGTTATTTCAAGGTTTGTAATATTGGTTATGTTTTTCCAATTTCTTCTTTCAGTGAGATGGACGGAAATGGTAAGTTTAATTTAAGTAGTTAGAAATGTATTCCACATCCAGCTTTTCCCTGGGGCATTTTATACAAGGGAATCAGTTGGTCAGTACTCTTTTTGCCTTTTTGTAATTGCAGTGTTAAACAACATTATGTGGCGGGGTCAGCTTCATATCAGCTCCCAGATCTACCATGTTCGGCTGAAGTCCAGATCGGGGACCTTGAGCCCTGTAAAACTGTAAGAGGAAATGTAAAACATTCAAGATGTTTCATCCAAACTGTGACAATCCTTACAATATTTTAACAAGGAATTTTTTTTGTCTTTTGGTGCAATTCAAGGCCGCCAGTAGTCAAAGTAGACCAAGCTGTTTCCATGGTAACCTTGAGACAGTTTGCCCCAAAGGCTGTCTTTGAAACTTACTTCTCTGGGGAAGGTGTGTTTTTTTTAAAGTGTAACTTCTATTTGCTGTAATTTCTTTTTCCAATTTTTTTTTCCAATTCTAATGGTCTTTTAGAGACTGATTTGTTTTGCTCTTACTTTCAGTGTCCCTGGATGGCATCTGCTGCAGTGTTTATGAGTTTGTTCCTATAGACGTGGAAGACCCCTCCCTTTCCCTGCTTATCCGAGAACTCAAGGACAAAGATCTTGTGAGTCTCTCTATCAGTGGGCAACATATACAAGCTTTTATGATATGACTCAACACCCCCCTCCTAACCAAACAATGTCATTTACACCCTTAATACTTTATGACAGGGCCTTACAGTTTGCCTCAATGAAAGTGGGTTTCTGATACTGCTACATTCGTCCAACTTTGCTACATGTACTGGTAAGTTGTGATTTACAGTTCCTGCCCCTGTTAAAACTTAAAACTTCACTCTATTTGCACTCTCAAAGTCACACTGTCCTCAATGGGACATAATACTTTTTTTTTCTTCAGGTAATGAGGCCCTGCAAGCCATGTTTCTGTTTCCAGGATCAAGAGCAATACAGAAGGGCAGGCAGCGTATGGGTAGGTCCGAATAGGGGCTGCAGAAGTCATAGGTCAATTGACTGTCATACATGCTTTGTCCCACCCCAACATTAGCAAGAGCTACATATTATAAACAAACCAAATTTTCTGGATGCAAAATTGCTAACTGACAAAGCTTTATTTCTTATTTCATGACACCCCAAAGGAGAATTGGAAGAGTCCCAGATGTCCTCTGACGTTCTTCATATTCTACCAGCGTTGAATTACGCAGAAATTGAAGTGCAGAAAAGCTCCATAAGCCAAAGTGAGGACATGCGTGGACAATTTATGCAACAAATTAAAAACTACGCAGCACTAATACATTCTGGGCTAGCAGAAACCTCATCAAAGGACGTCAGCCCACTTTCACAGGATTATGATGAGTCTCTCACTTCCCTTTGCTCCAACCCAAAATGGACTAACCGGGTATGGCAATTGCTGAGGTCATACCTCAGCTACCCATTCTCCTTTCAGCTTCCCGTGTGCAGTGTGACAGAACTTTTGGCAGCTGGAAACAAACGGCAAAAAGAGGTCCTTGATGAAGATGAAGACCATGTCGGTCTTTCACCTCTAGAACGAGCACCAGGGACCGTTTGTAGTATAGGCCCAGAGGAGCTGTTGAGCGAATCCCCAGCAAGTGATTTTTCAAGCAGCTTGCAGAAGGATGGTGCTAACAAAGACTCTGAGACAAATGGCATTTTGAATTGTCCTTTATCACGCAACCCCACAGCTGAGTTGGTTGTCAGCATTACCTCTGCAGAGGGAACCACAACAGTCATGGACAAATGTCTGAGTGGGAGCAACGCTGTGGAGGTAACAACGCATTGTGAACAACTTTCTAATACAGTTGATAAGAAACCATCAGATAATCCAACTGCTAGAAAAACACTTCCCAGGGGTCGGCCCAAAGGTAAAAGAAAACGTTTCAAATGGTCAAGTCCACCAGCAGATGAACCTCCAACCTCTCCATCTGGGAATGAGGATGAGGGAAGACAGCCTTCACAATGCACATTGATCAGTGATCCTCACAGAACTGAGTGGAAGATGTTAGCAATGTCTCAGTGCAAAGGTGGAAACCTGACATACAAATACAAGAAGGTCCCAAGGTCTCCGCGGCTGCAAGAAAATGCACTTAAGGAAAACAAACCAAGGAGAATGGAAAATGTCACATCAGCAGGATTGGATGCCTGTTCTCCAACAAGAAAGACTGATCGCTGGGACTTGAGGCCGATCATCACCGGATGTGGAAGAACTCTGCTTCCACATGGCTCCTTAAATAGCGTGCTTCAGAAAAATGAGCAAGAGTCCACAGATCGTGAACGGCGCTTTAAAGAGATAATCGTTCAAACCTGTGAGGAAGCTCGTCAACCGGAGAAGATGGATCAGGACCCTGTAGCTGGACGGTTGGCCGTGAATACCACAAACAATGTAAATGCAGGAGACAAGTGTCATAATACAGAGGTTGAGGGTTCTCCTCCTTCTGAGACATCCAGTTCTCCTCAACACAATTCAAGATATCGAGATTCACCAACTAGGACTCAAGAATTTGGGGACAATTCCATGGTGAACATTGCAGAAGCTGACACCTCTGATGGTGTGCCCTCTAGTACAGCTGATATTTCCTCACATCTGAACGACATGAACAAGAGTGAACACTTGCTCTGTAAATTAAAAAGATTATTTTCAAGGAGAAAGAGAAAAAATGCACAAATTGTTTTGGGGGATTCAGTTTTGCCAGTTGATGAACAGCTAAGTACTGAACCTTCACTCAAGAAATGCAAATCTGATATGGACAGAGAGATGTTGAAGTCAAATACAGATTGTCAGGATTCCAGAGAAAGAAACAAGGATGTTTTAATAACTTTTGCACAGGCATTAGGCTTAATGCCTAAAGTGCCAGATAAGATACAGAAAACCCAAAACACGGACATACTCGAGAAACAGCTGCCATTAAGCCTAGAGGGCCAATTCATGGTCAAATCTGCTCAGTTCATACAAATGGTCCCATCACCAATCCAAGAAAAGCTTCAAGTGAAAAAAAGACAATGTAAGTTAGTTGCGCATTTTAATAGATTACACCATTGTTTAAAATGCAAAAGTATTGTTTAAAATATTAATTAAATACTTAATCTTTCATATTGCTGACTGTCATATAATTCTTTTTTTGCATTGTCTTTGCAGGGGGTAAGCGTTTACATACACCCATTTCTGCCACCACTGAAAGTCCAAAGAACGAAGTGTGTGCTGAGAGCAACCCATTTGAGGAGAATCAGAAGAAACTGTTTTGTTCCACTGACCAATCCACGAATGCTCTAATTTTACTTGCTGATTTGGCACTGGGCAATACCCAGGCACTGGCACAGCTAGACCCATTGCCACTGCCAATGACAAAGCTTGACCCAAGGTCGGATGCAGATAATCTGTTAAATGATGGCACCAAACCAGATAATACGTCGGTTCTTCCCTCAATGCTAAAGCAGCCTTCTGAAAGTGCTGTCCTTCCTTTTAATTGTCCCTCACCTGAGGGTCTTGTTGGGAGCACAGATGTGATTGATTTGATAGCTAAAGAACATGCTTACTCGTCGTCCACCACCTCGGAAGTGCCTAAGACAAGTTCTCCAGCAGGAATGCCACAGCATTACCAGAATTTCTTTGGCCTGGGATTGCCAGCACTGTGCAATGTGCCTCCAGAAGGCACAAGTGAACACAAAGCTTCTATCGAACACATGAACAAAGATGCAATACCAAGTAGAAGGTTCAGGCGCTCTCGCATCTTTGTTGAAAAGGATGGATTTCTCAAAGTCACAAGGAAGTGGAAAAAAAACTATGACTTCGACTTGGACAGCAAGTTTAGTAATCACCCTGTGGAGAAAACTGTTTGCAGGGGCTTGCATGGGTATGTGCATCACTTTTTATGATCATGATTGTTATATTTGAGCAACACGTGTATATACAAAGTACAGACATTTGTTATGTTTTTATTTGGAATTTTGTCTTTATCCATAACAAATGTATTTCTTAATTCATTTTTACACTTTGAACAGATCATGGAATTTCGCTGTAAAGGACAACGGTGAAGAAGCAAAACTCATTATCCACATGTGGATAGGCCTTTTCTACAGCCACTCAACTCCAAGGTTCATCCATTCAGGTCCTCTAGACTTGGAGGATTGCTTGTCTGATGGAATGGTGTCGCCAAGTGAACACAAGACTGCTACTGTTTCTATCGGGAATTCAGAAGCACAAGATTTGGAGCCCATTCAGGAAGACAGACTTGTCTTGAACCAAGGACCAGAGGTTTTAGACTTGTCAATTAAAAAGCAAGATGTAAATGACGGCAGTGACATCTCTGCATCTCGTCAGGGGACTAATGGAAAGGAAGCCTCTGAAGCATTTATCAGAGAGGCTGGAATACAAGATGAAGGCTCGGCTCAATGTCAAGCAAAACATCAGGCCTTGCAGGTTCGACCTTTCATATGCCATTCAAATTGCCTTGGGCACCAAACCTATCTAATGACCAAGTACAACCAATGAAAAAAAGTGAATGTTGCGGGTGTTGAATTTATTAATAATTTGACTGTGAAAAAAAACAGAAAAAATTAAAAAGCTTCAAATGCTTAAAACATGTATCTAAAATGATTCTGTTCTTTTCCACAGGTATACAGGCCACGGGCAAGTGAGTTTGATGATGACAACGATGGCATTGATGACGACATTGTCAAAAGCACCAGTGAGAAGGTGGACACAAGTCCACAAAGTTCCACGAATCTGGAACATTCTGCTGTAAACTCCCTCAGTGAGGATAAGACATACGACTCCTTATGCGAAGATAAAGCAAACATAATTATTCAGCCACCACTTGTTGTAGAGACTAAGGCAAGCATAGAACCAGAAGGCTCCTACATAGAAACTTCTGAAATGGGAGAAAGAAATGAGAATCTACAAAATACAGAATTGGCAGTTGAGCCACCAATAGAAATAGACACCTCATGTGAAATCATGAAAGGCATAGATGAGGATGCAAACTCTCTATGTTCTTCCTTGGTTGGTACTGATGAGTATGGCTGTAATGAATCAGAATGTGAAGATCATCAGGACGATGCAGACTTCTGTTTATCATTGAGTGATAATGAGGATTTTACAACTGAGCACGAATCACCAGTGCTTTATTCAAACCTACCAGACAATGAGACACAGTCCATGGACGTTGCATCCATCACACTCCCACATGGCGCCAATGAAAACCGAAAGAAGGATGATGACTGCCAATCAGCAAGTGATCAGGGTCACTTTACAAAGGAAGAAGACAATTCTTTAAAACCAAAATCAGTCAGTGATTGCCATGGGACCATTAAAGGGGATGATCCAGGGGTTTCTTGCCCATCATCACCTGTTAGACAACTATTTGAGGATGGTAAAAAGGATGCATCTACTGACGAGATGTTACCGATGCAATGTGCAAATTCCAACGCCTCCACGGGTGCTGGTGGTAGTGATGATGATACAATTTCAGAAGAAAATTCAAACATTGCATTGGACAAGACGTTACCAGAGGAGCATGATGATAATAGATCTGTGGATGAGGCAAAAATTGAAATATTTGGGGAACAGGAAAAGTCTAACGATTCTACGCCATTACAGGATGGTGGTGTAGGCGGAAGCCAAGCTGAAGTACTGCCAGATGTGAGTGTAGTTAGTTGTGATCATCAAGAACAGGATGATGAATTGATAGAAAATGAAGTTGAAACTGCTTATATTTTAGCTCCAAAAGCAGCTTCTCATCACCAAGCCCCGTCTCCCCAAGATGGGGTTTCGAACTTGCTCCAAGATCCAAGCGAAATGCCCATAGTTGGAAAAGACGATTCAAAACATGAAGTGGAAGCTGGCCCACAGGTCCTACCTTTACAAGACAGTCCTGTGGAGGTAGTTCATGAACCCAAAGAAATGGCAATGAACATAGATGTGTACCGTCCGTCGCTAGAAAACTGTGAACAAGTCCCAATAGCGGAAAATGTACTTTCGGTTTTGGAGGACAGTGATTCTAAACATAAACTGAGCTCAGAAGACCGTGAAGTGGACCAGAGATGCCCCACACCAACTAAGGGGGATGGTCCAGGGGTTTATTGCCAAGCATCCCTTGTTGGACAACCATATGAGGGGGATGGTAAAAAGGATGCATCCAGTGATGAGATGTTACAGACGCAATGTGCAAACACCTCCATGGGTGGTGGTGATGATACCATTTCAGAAGAGAATTTGAACATTGCATTGGACAAGACGTTACCAGAGGAGCATGATAATGACTCCATGGATGAAGCAAATATTGAAATTGTGAGTGATCAGAACAAGTCTGATAACAATTCTACACCATTACAGGATGGTGGTGTAGGCGGAAGCCAAGCTGAAGTACTGCCAGATGTGAGTGTAGTTAGTTGTGATGATCAAGAACAGGATGATGAATTGATGGAGAATGAAGTTGAAACTGCTTATATTGTAGCTCCAAAAGCAGCTTCTCATCACCAAGCCCAGTCCCCCCAAGATGGGGTTTCAAAATTGCTCCAAGATCCAAGTGAAATGCCCATAGTTGGAAAAGACAATTCAAAACAAGGCACTGGCACACAGGTCCTACCTTTCCAAGAGAATATTTTGGAAATGGCTAATGAACTTAAAGAAATGGCAATGGACATAAATATGTCTCTGGAAAAGAGTGCAAAAGTCCATATAGCAGAAATACTTTCAGTTTTAGACGGTAATTATGAACATACATTGGGCTCAGAGGAAAGTGAATTGAATGAGAGATGCCCCACACCAACCCTAGATGAGAACCCATATGAATACATTCCTTCTCTGGAGCAGAGTATTTCTCATCAAGTCTGCAAAAGCTCCCCTGAGAAAGAACACGGAACAAACTCAACACTTGCACATCAGTGGGGAAAAGAAGTACATGCTGAGCCTGAATTGAAAGCGGTTGGAGATCAAGACCCTGGAAGAGATCTCTATGAAGAAAACCAGACTCCCAGATCAAGACTGCTTGAAATCACTGATCTCCCTCCATATCTGAATCAAAGCCCAACCCTCTGCAGGAAATCTATTGGTATGGACAATTTCATTGATAAAACAAGTCATGTTAATGTAGGTATGCCACCTGCCAAACAGTCGCCTGTAAAAAGGAAAATGCTTTCTGAAGGTTGTTCACTCCCTGCTCCTTATCCCCCGAAGAAGAGGAGCAACGATCAAGAGATATATGAAGCACCAGTACAGAGCAGATTGGGAGATGACTCACATCCATGTAGCCTCTGCCCTGTTGTGGTCATAAAGCCATCAAGGACTGATAGTCAAGCTGATGACATCTACAAAGTTAAGGAAATGGATAACCTGGCTATTTCAGATACTTCTGATGATAATCAAACACTGACCGACACACTATTGGACAATCAGTTGGACGTTTTTAATCGCACATCTAAAGACGACCAACATGAGAATGAGCAAGGTATTTGTTCAAAGGCCGATAGGGTTTCAGGACATGGTGTTGGTGAATGCGTCTTGAATAAACCAAATTCTATTGATGCCTTGTATCAGTTGGAAGAAAGGGGCACTTTGAAACCCAGCAGAACTGTCCCATCTATTGTTTCCACGCAGTCTGATGAAGGTGACCATCTTAGTTCCTCCAGCTTCCATGATCCAAACCAAGACTGTCCAGTTGAGAAAAAACCTGGTCAGTTGTCCTCGATTCACTCAGATGACCACAAGGGAGTGACCAGTGAAGACATCCTTAAGATAGGGCCCTCAACAAGCTCCTTCAAATATACAAATTACAGGTTTACCAAAACTGTAAACTTGGAGCAACTCACTGAAACATGCATCGATTCTGACCTCACGCAATTTTCAATGGAACAGGAGTTTCTCATCTTCTCAGAAGAAATGAAACAGCTTCTGAATGGCAGTAAGAGGCGTCCTGGCAAGAATCCCAACCACGGGTCCATGCACACTTACCCTAGTTCTGACAGGCCGCAATCCGTTCTCGACCTGTCCATCGACATAGACGTGCCAGAGAGTGGTATGGAGGTAACAACAGGAGAAAAGATCTCGTATCGTCATGAGTTCTCTTCTAGAAGAAACAGTGCAGAGGCCAATGTTGCGCTGTCTGACATTGAGGCAGAATGTGCCAGGTCGTACCACACCCTGATGGATAACGTCTGTGCAGGAAAAAGTCACCTGACAAAAATGGATGGAGGATTGAGAGACCATGCTGGCTCTAGCAGGCAAATGAGAAGCGAGATGCTTGGCAACTTGAACCATGGTCTGAATTTAGTTGTGAGGAAGTCTTCTAAAACTAAGTTCAGGTTCTACATATTGATGACATCAGATGATGCCTTATTTGAGGAAACAAAGGTATGGCCTTTTTTATTGTATTGTACTTATATTGTACTTGTACTAATGTACTAATCACATGACATAAATGTCAATGGTTTATCTTACTAATAACTTGCATAACTGGCAAATATAAACTGTAAATTCCTGCTGTATGCTGAAAAATATTAAATAGTGCTTTTGACCCATGATACACTACTGTACCCTTAGTTATAGATTTTGCCAGTGTAAATACTACCACTGCCAAGCCAGTTAACAGTGAAAACAGGTGTTTTAATAACATGTATTATCCACTGTTTTTTGGAAGGCCCTATTGGAAGCAGATGGCCACACTGAGGTCCAACCATCCCACTTCTTCCTTAATGAGCAAAAATCATCTTTGCTACTCATCATTCTAAGGAATGCAGATATCGCAGAGAACATTATTAAGGTAATAAAGCTGCTGGTAAAACATGAGGACATTGCTACATGAATAGCATATAATTACAGTTCTGTGGGATGTTTTAGTAACCTAATGTCAATTTATGAAAAAATAATGATGTATATATATTTTCATAGGTCCCCCATTTGCTTGATCTGAAGAAATCTGCAAATGTGCTGTTTGCTGGGATCGATCAACCAGGTGACATTGGGAACCTCACCCATCAGGACCTATTCAAGAAGGGTGGATTCATCATGTTGGAAGAAACCGCAATGGAAGCCCTCAGCTTTTGTAAGAATACTCCTCTAAATACTGCATTCTACTTTTTTGTCCTGTTTTAAATATCCATATAAATTACAATCCTGACATTCTGTTTGAAGGCAAAATGAAGGAATTGTTGGACTTTTTGCAAGAGCTGAGCAAAAATGGGAAGTGGAAATGGATACTGCATTATAGAGACAGTCGTCGTCTAAAAGAAAATGCGAGGTAGGCTGTGAACATACGCTTTAAAACATATGGTTTTCCGTTTATTTTCTTCAATATTGTTAATTAATCGTTGATTGTTACTATTTAATGGCCATCACAGGGTGGTACTAGTGAGCAGGGGTCTGTGTACTCCACAATAAAAAAAATACAGAACATGCGTCTGATTGTTTTAAGAGTCTCCATTTGAAAAAAGTTTTAAAATATATATTAAAGTTAAATAGGAGCATATTAGGAGATGAGGAGAACCGTTGACATGATCCGAGTTGTAAATCCTCCAAACTTTACCAGGTTCAGTGCCGAGGAAGCGGAGAAGAAGCACTTGATCAAGTGCTGCCAGGAAACTGGAATAGTGGAGGTGCTGCCGTACCACAAGTGTGACCAATTGTGCAGAGAACATCCCAGCTATCTCAGCTGTCTGCTACAGCTGCAGGTCCACAACATCACAGCCCGTTTCCCAGTTTTCGTAACTGGTAAGTGTAATGAATATAAAAGTCACCAATCTCCATGGCGTTGATGTTGTAATGTTTTAGTTTCTGCCATTTTAGCATGATGAATATAAATAAAAATAATTAATATATATATATAATATATATATATATATATATATATAATTAACATTGAACCTGTAGTCCACACTGTACATTACGGATGCACAGCCTTCTGCACCCACTGTGTTGCTTTTGTTTTGGTGGAACTTAAATAGACAGTACTTCCAACTGGACTGGAACTAGTGCTTTCTGTTAAATTAATTTTAAACATTAAAAAGGGTTGAGTTGGATGTTGGTGAAACAGTTGAGTAGATGTCAGTGCCTGATCACCACAATTACCACAAAGATCAGTTACCCGTACCTGCTCTTCTGCTTCGACGACTTTTGTCATTTATTCATTTAGTGGACACTCCATGTCCATACTTATCCAAAGCAACAATTTTAGAATTTTGTATGAAGGCGCAGGCATCTTGCTCTAGGATGCCTACATACATGTAGACTGTAGAATTGGGGTTTTAACCCAGAACCTTTCTGGGAGTCTAACACTATCCTGCCCACTATTATATAATAACATCATTATTTTCTTTTCACAGATAAAACTGACACAACGGAGGACAGCACATTTGGAAGACATGGAATTTTAACAATGAATATTAACTCTCTGCTGACTGTTATTGAAAGTGAAAAATGTTCTTTAACTACCAATATTTGAAATGCATAATCAAAATAATACTACATGGAAATAACTTTGTTTTATATGCTGTACTTAAACTACAATACCTCACTTACTTTGACTTATCATACTAGAAATAGTATTTCTAGTTGGTGCATTTCGTTTCTTAGTGTTTGTAAATGATTTCCTGTACAGATTAATCTAACATGTTTTAACACGCTTCCAGGAGGATGTGTATATTTACATTTTTGTATGATTATAGTTTTATGATGAAGTTGTACAAATTTATTATATAACTTAATGACTGCATTTCTATTTTCAACCGAATCCTGAAACATTAGTGATGTTATTGAGCGGACATGCTCCTTATTTCTGTACCATCTGCCATGATTGATGAATAAAGCAGAGCTGTATTTTTGCATTCAACAGCCTTCTGGTATGTGTGTATATCTCATCTCATTAGTATTGTTTACACCTAGAAATGTTACCTATGGCTTTTGCTACCACCTCCTGACCAGAACCTGTATGCTGCTGGAGCCTGGGCCAAAGCTATATGCCAAAGATGCCGATATTAGGTACTATCACACAATGCTGGCTACACAATGCTGGCACTAAGAAGGGCAACATTTGAAAATGTTCTACCCGCCAGTGTTACCAGTGCTCACTTCATGTTGTCATGTGGGACGTGGCAAGAATAGGCCTACCTATACATAGATCAAGTCTTTATTGAAACAGC
>OMNO01014119.1:2500-12072 GCA_900303215.1 Trachyrincus scabrus | reverse complement strand
GTTTACTTATTATCTGGTACTACCAATTTGCACTTTGCACTATGCGTATTGTTGTGTATTGTATATACCTACGTATTAGTGTAAAATTGTTTTTATAATTGTTTTATATGTGTGGTGTCTATTTCTCCTCCTGTGTATTTCCTACTGTTTAACTGCTGCACATAATTTCCCTCGGGATAATAAAGTTTTCTTGAATCTTGAATTGAATCTCCCTCTCTCTCTCTCCGTTTACTTATTATCTGGTACTACCAATTTGCACTTTGCACTATGCGTATTGTTGTGTATTGTATATACCTACGTATTAGTGTAAAATTGTTTTTATAATTGTTTTATATGTGTGGTGTCTATTTCTCCTCCTGTGTATTTCCTACTGTTTAACTGCTGCACATAATTTCCCTCGGGATAATAAAGTTTTCTTGAATCTTGAATCTTGAATTTCTCTAATTTCACTATTTCATGACTATATTAAGTAAAGGGTAACTTTCCACTTGAACCATACGTTTGCTATTTCAATTGACATAATCATTTGTCAGCTCAGTGACTACTAAAGTCCTACCTGTTCTACCCATTCCTCTTATGCACATGGTGTAAAAAGGTACACATACAATACAAATTGTCCTCTGGATGAAAGACTGTGAAGACATGTACCTTTATTTGTAAATAAATAACCCATGTGGGTACTACGTCATATACAGGGTACTCACAACGCTGTCATGTGGTTCTTGGGCTCCAGGGCGATCTCCAGGACTTTGGTGCCGTTCACCACCCTCTCCAGGCTGGCCGTGGTGACCGTCTTCCCCGTAATGCGGTGCACCTGGTAGAAGGCATGAGGCTTCAGCACTCGCTCATCAGCCATCCCTATGAAGACCTGCAGGGCCAGCGGACCGGCTCCTCTGCAGCCCACAAGCTAGAAGACAAGAACCAATGTTATGTGTAACTTGTGTGTGTGTGAAGAACAAAACTGTACAAAAAAATATCTATATATTATATTGTACCACAATAGGGTCCCCAGAGTTTAATATTATCTAAGACTTTTAATTTACGCGAAGTAGTGCAAAATACACTTTTAACATTATTAAGATAAAAAATAAGATAAAATGTACTTTTTAATCCCAGACCGGAAACTAGAAAATGCATTTCCTGTAGAAAATGGGGTGAGTGCGGTAAATGCGGTGAATGAGGTAAAAGAATTTGTTTAAAATGTGAAAATATAGTAAAAAAAAAAAAAGTACATAAAGTGTAAAGACAACACGGAACTCGAAGTGGTCTCCTGGGTGAAAGTCACCCATTCACCCGACTTGCTCCCTATATGAATTCTACATTGGCTTAAGACTATGAGACAAAGGAAAATACAAAGCGGGTCTTTTAAATCTAAAACTGTTGAATCTCAGATATCGAAAACAGAATGATATGGCTTATACTGTTGCATTAGCATTTAGCAACATAGCCTACTGAAGCAGACAACCAGCAATGTATGAAGAACCTACCCTCAAACCATAGCATCGTTCTCAAAAATTGGAATACTATAAATTGGACCTGGTCATGCTTAGTAGAAGTAGACAAAGATGTGGATGTCCAATATGTGTCTGTCCCTTCAAGTATTGATTGACTTCCATTATAAAATGTAATGTTTATGTAATGTAAAGTGTAATATTTAAAAAAGTATACAATATGTTAAAACATTTGAATGATAGCGCGTGATTCCAAGCCAAGATGAAAATTTTGAAAGTTCAATGGAGTCTCTAGGTTTCCCTCGGGATAAATAAAGTCTCTTGAATTGAATTGAATTGAATTGAACTTTGTGGGAGGAGATAGGTCCCAAAGTTTGTAGAGAATAATAAAGAAAGAAAGAATAATATAGCCTAAGAATACCAATAGCTGACGCTGCCTAGCAGCACTCACCTAATAAAGCCTAAAAATAACAATAGCTGAGCGCTGCCTAGCAGCACTCACCTAATAATAATAATAATCTACATATATAAAGAGCATGCATGCATGGCTCATCTCATACCAGCACTTGTCTATCTTACATCAACCATGAGGCGACACAATGCTGTTTGCTTCATTTGCATTGTTGTGGACAAGTAAAACCTGTGGGAGACAGTAACCAGGAAATGCCACCTCTCCATACTGAGAACCTATGCTCCAGTTTGTAGACCTTTGGGTTTGACTGTTGTATGAATATAAACACACAGAGCTGGGAAGTATGTTGTTCACGGTTGTAGGATTTTCTAACTCTGTTACAAATGTTATGTTAATTCCATAACTACCTCGCCCACCAACGCTCAAAACAAACCATACATTATACCTTACCTGAACCACCGGATGCCCTCCATTGGGGGTCTTGACGGGCCCCCGGCTGCCCTCTGTCTCATAGTGGGCCCTGTGGTGTGACCTGGGCTGCTGTTGGATCACCAGTTCATAGGGACCAGACTGGCTGGGAAGGGGCCACTCCAGAGGTGGCACTGGGGCCACAGGGAGCCCACTGTGATTCAGGAAGGATGAAGAGCAACTTGAGTCATAAAAGGAAGGAAAAGACAGAGAGATAAGTGTTGAGGTGAGTTTTGTTAGATAAATACATTTACAGCACCGTCACTGGTGAAATACACTGGTTATTTCCTATGTATTACCTTAAAAAGTACTGCCATTGTTAAAATGGCAAAACACTCAACCAGACATTACTGGGCGTTCTTAATTTTTCATTTGAATCATATTTCCTCAAATCTCTTCAGCATGGAGTGGACAAGAATTTACAAACTCAGCACAGTAGGAACCCACCTGAAGGCTTTGTGGCCGGCGGGAACGTAAGGAGGCCAGATATGTGGGAGGACATAGAGGGCCTCAGGGCACTGGACCTCAGCCCGTGGTCTGCTTCTCCTTCCATCTCGCTCTGTGTTCCAACCCCATCCATCTCCATAGCTACAGTCCTGCCTCTGGGCTTGCACATACACACGGCTCTCCTCGATGCCGGCTCCACCCTCCTGCATGTTAGACGGAGCCACTTTAGGTAGACCGGCTGAGATGAGGCTTCCCAGCATGTCCTCCAGCAGGCTGGGAGAACATTCCCCGGCCTGGGGAAGGGGGTCAGAGGGCACCACCTGGTAGTGGGGAGGCTGGTAGGATCCATGGTGGTCCTGGTTGGCAGAGGCCGCGATGGGGATGGGGCTGGGGCTTCGAGAGCGCTGTTTGACAGGGGTGCCACCGCCCAAGCAGGGGTTGCCGCTGTGCTCCCGATCGTACGGCCGCTTGCCCTTTGGCGACACGGAGCGGGAGCGTTGATGGGGCAGTGGGGAGGCGGCCCGGTGATGCTGGGGCACCAGGAAGGTCTCCTCCGTGACGCTGGTGCGAGGGGAAGCCCCCGGGGATGATTGGGCAGAAAACGTTGCCGCGATGCCCTGGATGCCCGGACACAGGTCCAAGGCAGACAACCCAGCTGCACCACCGCCGTTGGCCGGAGAGATGTTGGGAGAAGTGGAAGGAGAGCCGGCTTCAATGGGCCAGCCGGTGGAGGAGTTGCTGCTGGCTGGGCTGACGCAGGGCTGGTCCCTATAGGGTCCCAGGGCCTTGGAGCTGGGGCTTGGCTCCAATGGCTGGGAGCTGAGAGAGTCGGCCGATGGCGTTATCTCTATCCTGGGGCTGGGAGCGGGGATGTTCCCCGGGTTGGAGGCCTGGCCCAAGGAGTGGAACCCCAGGCCGGCCCCATACTGACTAGCTGTAACGGGGGTAGGTGGGGAGGGGCTGTGGCTGGAGGCTGAGGGGTCCAAGCTGGGGATGTCAGCAGACAAGTGCGGCGCCGCCAATTCAGGGTGCTGGGTGTCATCATGCAGATGATGTCCTAGATCAAGTTCAAGAGTTTGTTCAACTTTAGTGAAAATATTTTGCCTACGTTGCATCATTACATAGCTTTGAACATTTTTACAACAGCTTTGAACAGGTTGCTTGGAATGGATTAAACATTTTTCCATAGATGTTTTCTTTTCAGATTACTTAAAATGTGGGGTATGGTGAAATACTAATTTGAGGCAGTTCTTTGGATCACATCAACATACTGTATGTATATGGAACGAAAAACGGCTGAAAGTACTTAATTTGTATGCCGGTACTTTAGTACAGGGGGTATAATCTCATTTATTCAATGCAGAATATTTTATAATTTATTTTTATTCTGCTTTGCTTATTTATCAGATAATTTTTAAAGAAATATTGATACCACAAAAAACTATTAGACATGATTACATCTTACTAGGCATATGTAAGTTATAGGTAGTTAACTCCAACCCAAGTCAAATTACAAACATACATACACACCTTCATTCGTATCGGAGGCGAAACCATCGCATAAAAACAGATCTGAGAAGTCCAATTCTTCTTCACCAATGTCATGAACAAGGGCTTCAGAAGTTTTGGATGTCATGTTTTCTTTTTTTAAATCAGGATCCTAGTAATAATTTTCCAAAAAAGTTGTAGCCTACTCTAATTGCAGCGTGAAATAAATTGGCACCATATTTCTCAATAATTAGACCAAATAATCTAACTACTCTACCTGGGATGAACGCCTGACACCACTGACAAAATCTGTATCTGCTCAGAAACGGAATCCAAATGACGCCAGTCACCGCGCGCATTAATCGCTTCCTGTCTCTGCTAAAGATGCATCATGCATGCAGTCCGTGCTTTGCATGCATGGTAGAAACACAGTGTCACTACCGTACTTATACAGAAACAATAGTTTGTCTTTTTGTTACATTCGTTATGAACGCACATTTGCTATATTTGTATATGTGTCTGTGCTGGGTGTTCATGTTTTGTGTGTTAATATGGAGGTGTTTTAATACAGGTGGATACAATGTTTGTCCACTGGGTGGAGTTACTGTACTTTTCACCAGTTGAGCCTGGATTGCTGAACAAACTGCGGTCACTCCAGCTACACGTCTAAACATTGGGTATGACTTTAGTATCTAATTATTAAAAAGTGCTGCAGTAAAACAATTAGAAAATTATCACAGAGCTACAACGGGGACATGTTGAACAAGAATATGGTAGAGTTTGCTGAAAACAATTTAATTTTTTTTTTTTTATGGAATTTTTTAAATATGCCTATATAACCGCGCATGTGTAGATGGTATGACCGCAGTGAGAGACGGTATGTTGTTTTGTAATATTATTGTATGAGCCATATCTGACAGGAATATTTGACTTTCACTGATCTCTTGGCCTGAAATACATCAGGGCTTAATGAGTAGGCTAGGCATATCGTTTCGTTCAGTTACTGCTGAACAATGTAATTGAAATAGCTATGGTTTAACCATAGCTATTTAATCATTCTGTCAAAGTCAAATGGCTGTTTTGTCAAAGCTATGTTATGTGGCCCTTGGGAATTTTGTTTAGCCCATATTTAGATAGCCCACGGCCTTATATTATCAATAAGGTATCTGTAACCTTATTTTCCACATATACAATCTTGTTACAAAAGCAAGCTAAAATCAGCTCTCGAAATGAACCCGTACAGTGGAAACTGAATCAATCAGTCTGGTAGTGGTACTGCACCTTTGCAAAAGTGATATCACTGACCCCATAGGCCTACAATGAACTTATTTTGAGGTTGCATCTTGCTCATTTGCCATGTGAAATCTGTCATCTTCACCTTTGTTGATGTTCAACTGACATGTTTGCTAGGTTACTCTGACATTACTTACAGTAGTGACTGTAATTAATTTAATAGCATATAATAGCATCGCATTTAATAGCATATTTCCAATGGTATCTGTTTCAGATTGGATTTTCATTGCCTTTTGATTTTTCACTTCACAGCATTGGTGACTATATGGCAGATCACATGAGCAGTTGGAGTAAAAGAGCATTTAATGAAGAAGAAGCAATGTTATGTTCCAAGTTAAGTTCCAAGAGGTATATCTGAGGCTATTGAACAAATTCACCTATAAGGTCTACTTCCTGTGATCCCCTGATATAAATTAGGCATACTGAGTAGGCAGATACACTTGAAAAGGGGATTTATCCTGGCCTAATTACATTTACATTTAGTAATTTAGCAAATGCTTTTATCCAAAGCAACTTGCATGCAACTGCAATACCAATTTAGCTAGTCAGGCTTCCTTCTTCTCATAGATCTTCATATCCTACAAGTCTTCTTTTTTATTTCACTATTTGAAACTTTACTTTTATCTAGTACTAGATTTACTATATTACACATATAAAGGTGTCCAAATAGTTGAACTCAACCATTATAGTTACCTAAAATAACATGAACCTGCCCATGTAAAACAAAACAGAGCCCAGAGTCTGAATGGACCCTAATGGAATTGGCAGTTCCCCTCAAACAACCTGTGGTTCAGATGGGAAGTGGTGCCTCTAGTCTACTCATGTGCCATCGTTACCATCAATTACAGCATTTTCAAATCCCATATGTCAGTTGTCTCACATGCAAAGACCACATCATCCCAGGCCCTATAGCTCAGTGGTTAGAGCACTGGTCTTGTAAACCAGGGGTCGTGAGTTCAATTCTCACTGGGGCCTATTCACTAATTTAATTTCAGAAGCCCAGTATTTATTTCAATTTCCGTTTAAAATTGATAAGCCGTTTTTTCCACTAAAGACTTTATGGAGGTAAACAAACCAAAAAAATGAAAATTTTTTGGTTTGTTTATTCAGTTGTGTTCTGAGGTGTTTGCTTGCAAATCGGTAAGACTAGCCACACCTAAAGCAGAGGTGCTAAACTAGGTTAATCGTAAAAGAAAATACATTGAAAACAAGAATAGTTTTGTCTATTTTTGTGTCACACAAATTCAGCCACTTAGAGCAATATATGCCCCGCCCTATATCACATAATTTGTCAGCTGTCTCACACATATGAAATTGATTTGATTTGGCCTTGTTTGTTTAGAGATGAAAATGAATTTAATATAGACAGGGCTGTTGTAATACATCTTTTATTTTTATTTCAATAATATATTTTCTCTAGGAAAAAACACAAAGCATTATTACAATCATATCATTGTTGTATACACAATGAAACTAAAAACATACCATGTATATATGTATATAAGTTATAGTACAAGTAAATATATAAAGTATAAAGTAATTTTCTTTTGGTGAGAACACTCACTCAGATTTGAGGGCAGCAGCCTTTGTACAATATCCATTGTAGCATTTCATCACATTTTATATATATATATATATGTATATATATATATATACATATAACAATTCGTATTTGGTCAGCACATTTGGTCACCATCAAAAGCAAAAAGTTTAAATAGTTTAATATATAAAGTTTGAGGTATATTTTCTGTGTGATTACACAGGTTTATCTGTCACTGTTTCTTCTATTTACAGAGCAGCATTATAAGGAGTCACTAAACAGCCATGGCAACAGACGGAGCCCCTTTCTGTTGCTACACCCACCACAGTTGAATATGGAACCTAGAAACAAAATAAATACAAAATGAATACACAAATAGTGTGAATATAATCAGCACAATACCTGTTGCCTTTTTTACTTGAGAATGAATAGCCTGAAACTGATTTTAGCCTTTCTTTACCCTTTTTTTCATAAGGGTTGAGTTTAGGTTAGCGTAATGGCTAGCAGTGTTATTCAGCCTACATATTGACTCAACCCTTTGACAGACACAAAATCCGAACGCTTTTTGTTCAGGTTAAGGTTCTTCTTTCACCTCATCTTCTGAGGAAGGCCACAGGGAGTTCCCTGTTGGGAGACAATAGTCCGGAATGGATCACATCGAGTGGTTCGTCGTCGGTTGCCACAATCTCATAGTCTCTCACCAGCTGTGAGAAAGACAGACATGGTTTGATTAGGTTCACATTGAATGACAAAAAGAATCACAAAAACACACCTCTCCCAAACAGTACACCATGACCCCTCCCCACTGGGAATAACCAACTAAAAATGATGCTACAGCTGATTTAAGTGGGCAGCATACTACTACTAGTATATATTTTTTCATCTGGCTGAGACCGAAGAAGTTGTTTGCAGACAAACTTGTTTTGTACTCAATGTGGTTTCGATTTGTACTTGAAAATTCCATTAGTGGGGTCCAGAGGGAGACGGCAAATCGGAAATCCGATTGCGGAAATACATTTTAAAAAATCACGCCCGCCTAGACTTTCTGACTTATCATACACAATGTTCGCATTGCCCTCAACTGCAGAAAAAAATCTTAGACGTGCAAGAAGTGCCGAAAAATACAATCTTTTCCGCAAGAAGTATGCTGCCCACTTCAGCCGTTAGCCGTGCAAATGGCGCCAACTCTTACCCAGCACATGGCCAAGTGCAGCTGTAGCTCCGCGAGCCGTCTGCCGATGCACATTCTCTTGCCAATGCCAAAGGGCACGTAGGCAAACGGGTTGATGGTGTTATTCTCCCGAAGCCACCGCTCGGGCTTGAAGAGCTTTCCCTCGTCAAAGTATTCCTCGTTGGAGCCCAATGCATGGCTGTTGATCATTAAGACTGTCTGTACACAGAAAGGAATTAATACATGAAATAACACATTAGTTTACAGTTCATTTTCAATTTAGTACACAATGAGAGGTATTTATCCAAGCCGCAACAATTTCAACCGTTGTTCAATTCACAGTAGATGCTAACACACTGATTGAAATGTACGTGTTTTTCCTCTTCAAAATAACCTCTCTTCAAAATGTCTCTTTCACATGCCAATCATATATCTAATGCCAGCTGTGACGGAGAAAATAAACATAATCCACTTACTCCTTTGGGAATGGCGTAATCGCCCAACACAGTGTCTTTGTCCAGGGTCCTGCTCGTGAATGGAACCGATGGCGATAACCTGAAAGAATTTGCAAAATAATAATAATATAAGCGTTTGGGAATGGGTTCTCGTGGAGGTGTGAGCGCATACACTCATAGATAAGCTGTTTAACGTCAGCTGAACATGATCCAATGTTGTTGTTTTTTCCACAAGGAAACTAGGGGATGAAATATAAGCAGCTGTCAAAAGTTATGAACATTCCCTGGATGAAGTGTGGCGTTAGAGCCCCTTAAATAACATGTAAAGCCACTTGTGACTACACTAGGGGGGGAGGGGGCACATGATCATCGGGTGCGCTCCCAGTCAGTCCACGGCCACGCCATGCCTATCCCATGGTGCTTGTTTTGTAACTGAAGTCATGTGTGTGAGAGTTATGGCACCCTAATCACCGTGGTACTAGGCCACTTCATGATGCAGCCGTGTGTGTGCGTGTGTGTCAACCTGTTGTGAATATGTACAGATTACGTACACAATTTTTTTTTCCCTGTAGTGCGTAGCTCCAAAGTAATATTGCCTCTGATACATTTTTCAATATTTACTTGACACACCTTTAAGCTTGCCTTCCCTCAATGCCTGCAGCGTTGCTAAAGCCATTTCTCATGCATTGACAGGGCTATGCGTGACAACCTCCCCTTTTTACTGCCTCCCCAATAACGTTCCAGTGTAACTGTAGAGGCCCCCTGAAGGAAGGAGGACACCCTACCACGCCGGAGGTATAGTCCTACCTCATGGACTCCTTCAGGCAGGCCTTCAGGTAAGGCATGC
>OMNO01014115.1:0-13453 GCA_900303215.1 Trachyrincus scabrus | reverse complement strand
AGTCTTCACACATTCACACAGTAACTCTCTCTGCGTCTCTCAAGGTCCAAGAAGCTCTCGGTGCCCGCCTCGGTGGTGTCCCGGATCATGGGCCGCGGGGGCTGCAACATCACCGCCATCCAGGACGTGACGGGGGCACACATCGACGTGGACAAGCAGAAGGACAAGAACGGCGAGAGGATGATCACCATAAGGTAGGAAATACCCTCAGCAGGGGGTGATTTTACTCACACTTGTTCAGTGTGATGTCTGAAAAATAGTACCACACAACACAAGCCTCTACACTAACAGCCACATTTCATCAGGGTGAAGATGTGACTCAAAATTAACCCCCCCCCTCGTCCCATATAGTAAATATAAATTATATAGATAGATGGATATGCCACCTGAATGTGTAATTAGAAAACATGGTTGCCTACTATGTGCCAGCATTAGTTCATATACCTGTAAAACGTCCTGAATATATCCTGGGAAATTATTTGTTGGAGGAAGAGAGGAAACCATGGCAATTATTTATTTTTTTTACAGAGAAGGCAATGATGAGCAACTGAGCTCACCCTTGTGAATCACCACCCTTAAAAAGTTCCACTCAGGCCCACAGCTCGTTAGATAACTTTAAAATTAAATGGTAATTTGAAATGTGCTTTATAATGCCACCTCTTGAAGACCTAAGGAAAGCAATGTATTGCATAGAGACGCATAGGCACACAGTTAAGGCCACTTGATTTGGAAAGTTGGCTGGTAGGTTGTTTAGTTTCACATAAGTCTCAATAAAGAACTGTGGGCCCAGCCAGCGCCCCCTTGTGGTGAACACTGCACGGGACTCTTCATTTGCATCCGGCTTAACTTGTATTTCAAACATCTGTGTCCAAGTCAAACACAATAGAGGCCGTATAAAAAATGGAAATGCTCCCACTTTCCTAAGGAAAGTTTTGCATCTACAACTCCTGAAGTAAATGTCACTACTTTAAATATTAAAGAGATAAGTGAACTTGGAATGCAAAACCATAGCTCTCTGAAATATTACAAGAGCTGCAGTTCTTTCTGCATTTTATTTCATGCAACGTTTTTTATTCATTCCAGAGGTGGCACGGAGTCTACCAGGCATGCAGTCCAGCTGATCAACGCTCTGATCCAAGACCCAGCCAAAGAGCTTGAGGATCTCATCCCCCGGAACCACATCCGAGCTCCGGGCTCAAAGAGCTCCTCCGTTCCCTTCGCCAGCGCCACAGGGGTCAACAGTGGCTCCGCCGCTGGGCCCAAGGGCCTGAGCTCCCTGGTGACGTCCACGGGTGTCTCTTTCCAGTCCTCGGCCGCCTCTTCATCGTCTTCTCAGGCGAGCGGCAAGATGGGCAAGGGGCTGACGTCAGGCGTGAGGCAGCCCTTCCCCGTGTCACTGCCGCTAGCCTACGCTCACCCCCAGCTGGCTCTGCTGGCTGCCCAGACCATGCACCAGATCAGGCATCCCAGACTGCCCATGGCCCAATTCGGAGGCACCTTCTCACCGGCGGCCAGCACCTGGGGGCCTTTCCCCGTGCGGCCCGTGAGCCCCGGCAGTGCCAACAGCTCCCCCAAGCACAACGTAGGGAGCAGCAGTAGCCAGGCCCGTGCTAGCTCTGCCGCCCACGGCGAGTCCGGCTCGGTCGGCCTGCCAACCAGCTCCAGTGCGTCAAACGCTCACTCATCTCCGGCTCTGGGATCACCCCACACGCCCAACCCGACGCCCTACAACCCCCAGCCCAGCGGCCCCACACCTTCCTCTGTCAGGAAACAGCTCTTTGCCTCCGACGCCAAGCCCGTCGGCATCAATCCCGCCTTGGTCGCTGGAACGAGCGGCGGCAACGTGGTACGAGGCACGGGTTCTCCGGTGCACCATAGCGCCGCTACGACGACCCCCAACGCCCCCCAGCCTCCGCTCGGAGTCATTGCACAGCCCCTCATCCAGGCTCCCAAAATGGAGTCCAGCGCCATGGGCCCTCTAGGAAAGGAGAAGCCCTCTCTCCCTCTGGAGAATCACCCCATCTCGGTGAGCGACGACATCAGCCCGGCTGCCTTTGCGGCCCCTGCCATGGCTCTGCCTCCCAAGCCAGAGCCCCGGCAGCATCTGCCCCCGCCTCCGTCTTCCATGGCATCTTCAGAGGCCCCACCGCCACTCCTGGCTCCGCAGCAGAGCTCCCACCACCCCTCGGCACCCGTCCCGGTCCTCTCGCACGCGCTCACGCACCCCAACAACACTGTACCCCACTTTTCCGCCCCGGCACCCAGGGTCTCTCACCGTATGCAGCCTCCCGGGCCCTACTACTCACACCTGGAGCAGCAGCAACAGCAGTCGGTGTTTGTTCCACTCAATCCTCAGCAAGAGCCGCCTAAGCAGAACCACACGCAGGGTCAGTCCAGCCTGCCTCCCCAGGCCCCCGGCCCCCACCAGGTGTCCTCTAACCTGGGGATGATGAACGGTTCCCAGATGCAACACGGGCCCAACGCGGGCAAGCCGCAGCAGATGCCGCACAACTTCGGTCCAGCCGGCCTTTTCAACTTCAGCAGCATCTTTGACAACAACAGCCAAGTGAGTGTCTGCTTCTGTCTATGCAGAATGCACATCACATTTTTCTTTTTGCAGTGCATTAAATGCAACAGATGCATGACATCATTAGAATGCATGAGTCCAGTTATACCTTCAATCTCCTTTATTAGTTGACCTGTGTGTGCTTTAATTTGTTTCCTTTGATCTTCCTGCAGGTGGGGAACAACCAGGTGTGGGGCGCATGCCACCTGCCTGCCCGGTCGCCCCCGGAGCAGTCCTACTCGGCCCCAGCGGCCTACATGGGCATGGGCCAGATGGAGAGCATGATGCCTCCTCCGCCACCAGACAGCTCCAAAGCCCCTGGCTATCGCTCAGCCTCCCAGAGGATGGTCAACAGCCCCATCGGTAATGACCTGGTGCCACTACTGGCTCATACTGGCTGGGAACATGGAAGCACTTCAGTTGAATGCTGTTTTTGCTCATGTTGACGTTCCTCACCCCTTGACTCCGTCTGTGTGTTCTTGTGTGAACCTCCAGCTTTGACCAGCTACGCCACCAGCATCTCCGGGAGCCCCGTGTATCTGCATGCAGGGGTCGGCACCCCTTCGTTCAGCAGACAGCACTTCTCCCCTCACCCCTGGAGTGCTGCCACGTCAGGTTGGGATCATCGTTGTCACTCTCCGCTCGTTACATTTCCACATACGTCTTCTATATTGTGTTGGTTTACGGTGGCTTTGCTCCTCTGCAATCCAGCGATACGCGATGCTCAATATATCTCCTCCTCTCCGCCTCTTCCTTCCTACCACCAGGCGAGTCTCCGGTGCCCCCTCCCTCCACAGTGTCATCGTCGGGCCTCTCTGCGTCCGCTGTGGCCCCTCCGCCCCAGCCCAAGCAAGGAAACTCCTCGCAACAGGACCGCAAGGTGCCTCCGCCCATCGGCACGGAGCGGCTGGCCCGGATCAGGCAGACCGGCTCGGTCAACCCTCCCCTCCTCACCACCAGCTACACGGCGTCCGTGGGACAGGGCGGCATTTGGTCCTTTGGCGTTGGAAGTGCTTCGGGTGAGCACGAATTTTGCCAATACTTAGTTAGTCAATTGGGGTTTTATAAAAGCTAGAGTGTTTTTATTTAAATTTGCCGGACTTTCATATAGACTCTGGGATTAATGGCCTCGTCACGATACAATTTAGATCGTTCAGATAAATATTTGATGTTGTGACGCTATGACGAACTTTGCCCCTGATCCGTCGATATGCCCGTAAATCAATGTCAGTCTATATTGATAGATATTTGCACACTTTTCTATTTACACACGTGTACAAAACTCCTAACCTATTGTGCAATTATTGAAGCTGACCTTGTGCCTTCCCTGTTACAGAGGCCATGTCTGGCTGGTCCCAGCCCCTGATGAGCAACCACATGATGCACCCCCAGCTGCAGGCTGAGCAGTCGGCCTTCTCCCAGCACCAGCCTATGGAGCAGGACGACACCGGCATCGCAAACCCTGCCAACAGTTACCACCAGCCCCAGCACATAGCCAACAGCTACATGGACTTCCCAAAGGTGACTGTGGTACACAAGCACAACAACCAAACTCCATATATATCACAATGGAATTTGTTTTTCATTAAAAACTTCTTTTTTAGGGAATGCCCATGTCGATGTACGGAGGAACCATGCTGCCACCCCATCCTCCAATGGCAGAGGGGCCGGGGGGACCCATGTACAATGGACTGCACACCGGTGACCCGGCATGGAGCCCCATTATCAAAGTGGTCCCAAACAACGCAGACAACTCTGACCCACAGCAGGTAAAGTCCATCTCTATACTTCATTGACAGTGTTTTATTACTGCGGTGAGTCAGTGAGCGTACATAATGATGCTTATGATCGTCAAGATAACCGTAATACTCACATCTTGCTCCTCTCTCTCTCTCTCTCTGCAGGTGTGGCCCGGTACCTGGGCCCCTCACGTGGGCAACGTTCACTTGAACCACGTCAATTAAGACTGGCGTCAATGGCAATCAAATGCACAACGCATGATCCACAGTGCAAAACATGAAATTCCAAACTGACAAAAAAAGATCGACTAAGACAAATATAAAAATAAAAAATAAGATTTTGCAAGAGATGTTAACTTTAGTAGACCAGAGAGTGCAGAGCAGTGGCGGATGGATTGGAGGATTTTGTTCTTGACACCATTCTTTGATGTGCCTATCTCGAATAAGAATAATATAACGTGTTGGCGCGAGGGCTGTTAAAAGGGGTCCCGACGATGTCTGCAAACAAAAACATGCGTGATCACTTGTTCAACAGGATCCATTCTCTGCGTAGTTTAGCGATTTTGACTTAAAACCCGCATTACACCATTTTCTGGCTGCAGAGGGGCTCAACGTGACGTAGCTATTTAAACTCAGCCCAGAACTAGATGATGATTACCTAAAGAGAGAAAGAAATCAGAACCTTTTAGAGTGGTAAATACATGTATAATTGTTTACATACTAAAAAGGGTTAAAATGAGAGTAAATTTCATGTCGTATAGTGGCTCTACTTTATGTAGCCTGTATTAATGTGAAATATTTACCTTAATATTCAATAAAAAGATTGAAAAGTAATCATGTGTTCTTTTATCCAACTGTCGGGTGCCTTTTTTATAGAACTATTCAGATAAATATTATTTATCATTATACATACTTTTTTAGACTAAACGTTAAACATCCTTAACCACTTTTTAAAAAATGAGGCCATCTGCTTTAATTACCTGTCCAAAGCAGCAGTGCAGTCATGACGACAAAGGGCGTCTTATTTTATTCCACTGCACCAGATGAACCAAATGCTTTTATTCATAAAATATAATTTTACATACAATATATTGTTACTCTTTCAACCAATGTAATTATTTCATATGCATAATATTTGCACACACAAATGGCTTGGATAGATGCTCCCAGGGTGGAGGACGTGATGGAGACTTCAGTCAGACGCTACCTGGGCCTATCTGGGAACAAATGTTCCAGGAGTTCGGCACTTGGATTCGCCACTCCAAAAAAATAGTCTTCAAAGCTCTTCCACCAATGAGCGACCAGTTCATCGTTGAGTACCATCAACCCCTTTCTCAACCAAGGACACTGTGGGTCTATGGGACTTACAATGTTGACATGGACAACAAGGAAGTGACCTCATCGGTTGACAGCGTCATGGCTGAAAATCCTGTTGCTCTCTGTTTTGATAACCTGAAGCATTGCTGTCCCCTAAAAGAGAGGCTGAAGGAGGCCCTGCCCAGCTTGTGACTGACCAGGGAGGGCCTCACGGTGGAGGATCCTCAGATAGCCCTGCAGGCCTAATCTCTCATAGCCACAGAGGTGCTGAACCACCTGAAGCCCTCTGTGAGCCTCGCTGAGGACGTTGAGATAATAATAGCCTTTATTTATATAGCACTTATATAGCACACAAGTTACAAAGTGGAGACAAACAGCAAACGGAACGGCATTAATAAACCGTAAAAGAGATGACGAAGATCAGTTTGAACTTTTTTTTTTTTACTACTAAAAATATATCCACAAAAACGAATTGACATACAGTAGGCTATACTGTATACATAAAAAAACAAAAACATCCTTATACATTAAAAATACATCCATGTAATACATTAGGCTAATGTTGTATGGTTTTTAAGTAGGCGACTTAACTGTTCATTTAATACAATCTCTTTTCTTAATTTATATAAAGGGTGCCAATAATTCTGGAGGGCACTGTGCATCACTATGAACAAAACCTCTTCTGCCTCTTACTCAACTTAGTCAACTTCTTAACTTATTCTATTCTCTAGGCGTCTCATCGCGTTACGTTGTGATTGGATTAGCGTGCAGACAACAATCCCCGTCTCACCGCGTTGCGTTATGATTGGATAGTAACTACATATCGAACTATTACAGACAATCCCCGTCTCACCGCGTTGCGTCATGATTGGATAGTAACTACATATCGAACTATTACAGACAATCCCCGTCTCACCGCGTTGCGTTATGATTGGATAGTACATTTCTAGACTAGACTAATTTCCGTACAACAGACATGATGCACAAGGCAAATAATTGAGTTATAACTCTTGGCACCATACCTGTTTATTAGGTTTGTAACATGGACACATACAATTGATTTGTTATGTGATTTGTTTCATTTTACACTGTGTTTTGGCATGGCAAAATCGAAATATAAATATTAATATTAATACATTTTACGTAGCATTTTTCCATGTCAGATGTGCGCGTGCGCACAAAATATTTGGCCGGAAACGTCGTTTTAACCTGTTGACGTAACATCCGGCAGCATCCTGCCTAAACATGGCAGCTGCCTCTGCTCCTCCGGTCACCAATGCACCAATAACACAGCCATCGGGGCCAGTGGCGTATGATTTTTCACAGCCTCCGACTATTGAAGGGTTCACACCATCAACGAGGCGTAATGACGAGACGTCCAAGGAAAAATTACTCAGAAAATTTAAAGAAAACCCATTCGTCCCCATAGGTGAGTATCATAAATATCAGCTGACTACACAAGTTGTCCTGAAGCAGGCTCGGTAGCTTAATGTTATATCAAATAAATACAATGTGTGCACCGCGATCAAGGTTGCTGTTGGTGTTCTGACAGTCACAGGTTTAAAGACATCTTTGCTATATACTGTGGTAGTATGTATGGGTTGTATAACTTGAGCTTGTTTTCATTTCCCTACATCACAAGTTGACAACATGAATTACTGACCTTTGCCACAAGTAACCTAACCTAACCTAACCTACGTTTGGTGTCCTCTTGTCTCCCAGGTTGTCTGGGGACAGCAGGAGCCCTAGCATATGGCCTCCGCGCTTTCCATCAAGGCAAAAACAGGCAGTCCCAGCTGTTGATGAGAGGGCGAATCTTTGCTCAAGGCTTTACTGTATTTGCCGTCATTTTTGGAGTATTTGCAACAGCGCTGAAACCCAAGCAATGAAGGAAACAAAGTTCATGCCAAGTCCTATGCATATAAAGATCAAGTTGACTGTACCATTATAAACTGATGTGAATATCAATTGAATTAATTCTGAGACATGATTATTGTTGAACCTTAACCAAATATTTAAAGGCAAATATGTTGTTGCCTTTGCACCACCAGTTGTCATACCTACTGGAGACAAAATATATCCGTTAACCAACGTATTAAGCAATCTGGAGTCTGACATTACTTTAATTCTTGTTTTAAGAATTAAAAATGATTTTTTCTTCAATTGTTTACATGGTGAATTGCTTTTTTAATAGAAAAGTGTGCAACAGTATCTTCTCCGTGCTACATATTCGAATTTGTTATTAATAGATTAAAGTTATTACATCAGTTCCAGGGTGTGTAAACTAACAGATTATATGTTAGGTTTACCTAACAAAACATGCACTGGATAGTATGCAAAACAAGTAACAGCATACCTTTTTTGTGATGGCTGGGTAGTAGTGTGTGTATAGGGAAATTCAATGTCAAATGTGATTCTTCATTTTTATTATTCTTTCCAGTTCCTTTAAAATAGTTTTTCCCCTTAGTATTCCTAATGGCCATATAGGCAACATGTGAAACACGACTACATAGGCTTTTCTACTGAAATAAACATTTACATTGCTCTTAAAAGGACATTTTAAGACTTACTGGTAGGCTAATAAATGTTTCAATTAAGTTGATTGAATCAAGTGAAGAAAAGCTATGCAAATTGATGGTGATTGTGTAACATTTGTTGCAAAACCTTTTCGGATCAAATATTAACATGTTGACAAAAAATATGGTAACAGTAGCAGGTCAGAATTAAAAAGGCCACATGCTTGGATGATTTACATTTCTAGACATTTGAAACGTAATTAGGGAATCCAGACAGCAAATTAGAGCATAGCATGTTATTTCTTTCACAACAGGCAGAGGTGGTTACAATCTATTTCCTGTTTGGTATACTTCTCAACTCAATAAAAAATAAAAGTAATTGACCTAAAATGCAAATTTATTCAAAGAACCACAGCACATCAATACAATTGCCAAAAGCATGCAGTAAGTTGACATAGTAACCTTGTTAAATGCAAGGACAAAGTAAAAGGATTAATTTATACAGTAACAATATTTACTTCAGTATAGCTATGGTAAGCTAAAGGATGACGACCCAATAGAGCAGACTTCCATCTTTTCCCCCATTCCAGCGAGGTGTCATTCAAAAATATCAGGAAAACTTCTCAAAAGTTATGAAGGATATACATTTGTGTGATGCTAACTCAATTTCAAAAAACCAAAATCAAAAAGGCATTTTTAAATGGATGAAGTTAGCACTCTAGCGAACTAGTGGCGTCTGTTTGAGGGAGATAAGGACCGAGCGCATTCGAGACACATCCTTCGCCTGCTTGTTGGTTTTGGGGTTGAAGTCACAGAGGCGTGCCACCCTCTCCCACTCGGTCCCTGCGGCTCCTGTGTCTCCTCCATCACTCTCTGCCATGAGAACCTCCTCTGAGGCTCTACAAGACACATGGGACCAGAAAAAAGATGTAAGTGAATGCTAATGTGAGAGACATAATTAAAAACACATGTACACCAATACACCTTATGACTAACAGTCAGCTCATGCAATTCTTGCCAATACTCATGACGAACCCCATTGGCTCAATAAATGGTCTGATGTATGATCACTTGCTTTAAGATTACCATTCACAACAGTAAATGCAGTAAAATATAACATTTTGAGACATGCATTCAGTGAACAAGGGGACTAGTAGGAGTAACTAAATAGGTATGTGGTTCTCATACAACATTAAAAAAACAGTAATTTCTAAACCTACACAAAGCCTATAACATCAGAGTTGGGCTGTTTGTAGAAAGCCTTGTCAGCAATCCTAGTGCGTAGACAAGCCCAAGAAAGCAGGAGGAAAAGGAGACAGGAAAACAGTTAAAGTGTAAGTAAACAACAAACAAAGGCAAGTTAGGGCAAGCTTGAAGGTTATTGTAAGCAAATGAGAGAACCATCACTAATGAGATGAAGTCTATGAACACATGATGCTGAACAGTGTCCTTGCTGTTGGTTAAAAGGGCTGGAAAGTGGATATAAACATGTCAAATAATCATACTATATGTAGTATGAGTATCTGTATGCATCTGTTCTACATCCAAATGTTTAGAAATGACAATATGTATAATGACACCCCCCAAAGTAGGGCTGGGAAATATATCGATATCGTGATATGAGACTAGATATCTTCTTAGATTGTGTTTTCCTGGTTTTAAAGGCTGCATTAAAGTAACGTGATGTAATTTTCTGAACTTACCAGACTGTTCTAGCTGTTCTATTATTTTCCTTCACCCACTTAGTCATTATATCCACTTTACTGATGATTATCAAAAATCTCACTGTGTAAATATTTTGTGAAAGCACCAATAATCATTCATACAATATTGTCGCAATATCATATTAAGGTATTTGGACAAAAATATTGATATTTGATTTTGTCCATATCGCCCAGCCCTAATTGCTGCTATACTTGAAACTGTTTTATGTTTACCTTTGATATTTTACATTTTCATGTTGTAGGCTGGGCCTATAATTAATTCATTTTTTTCTCTTGAAACTGAAACTGAAACTTGAAACTGTTATGTTCATTTTGCACTAAAGTTCTTAATAAAATGAGAAAATACTTTCAAGTATTTAATTCACACAGGAGTATACATGTGGAGTGTGTGTTGTTGGTGGCTGGTTTAAGCAGCCTCACCTGGCCTGAGTCAGGCTGATTAGACTCTGGGGCTGCTGGGTGAGGCTGCACACCTATGGGGCATTGGCCAATCAAGGCCCACAGGTTAAACCAGCCACCAGCACACACACTCAGGAGGAGCGCTAGCATGTCACCACGTACCACCTGCTCTGCCTGTTTAAACAATCTCAAACTCTACAATAAACCGGTTTAATCATCATCTGCCTTTGTCCTACTGTTGGAGAAGCCCTGAAAAGCCACTGTACATGGCATGTGGCAGGGAAAACTGCCACAATACAAAAATAGGCTTTGCCATGTGGTTATATTATATAGACTATTTCTTTATTGAATTATCAGAAAACATGCTATAACGTGATATATATAGTTATATTAAATTACAGATATTAAATAACATTTATGATTTTGGTCATATCGCCCAGCCCTACCCCAAAGTCAGCTAATAACATTGGACTAAATTGGATTGTGAAAGATAGAAATGAAAGGTTTCTAGTCACTGTAATCATGTACTCCACTAGCGCTTTTCTTTTTGCTTCCTTTGTTTTCCTGAGCATATTTGTAATGTAAACATCAGCCTAGTGTGATCTCATTATGGTATTTTCTCTCAGTGCTTAGAATGGCAGAAGCAGAAACTGGTTTCAACTAGATGGAAAGTGATACCGTGCCAGACTTGGGCAGAGTCTGTTGGAAAGTTTGAGGAAAAGGAGAGGTTAGCCTAATGTGCAGAAAGACTTGAGATTGTGAAAATGTTCAAATAAATAAAAATATATAAATAAATATCTTATATCACAGAAAAACCCCAATAGCTCTCAAATAGTGAAGACAAGCTAAAATGAATGGTATGATCTGATAAGAACAAATTCATTTCAACACATTGCACACAATATTGAATCATTCTCATTAACCTTCCGATATAACCATTGGCAAGTATCCAATTAATCAATATGACTTATCTGCTTATCTGACATGCTAGTCAGATAAGCAGGTGACACATGAGGCACTAACAAACCTATTGTTAGCCTTGTTCTTCTCCATCTGCTCATTTTGGTGCACGTGCCAGTCCTCCAGCTCCTTCTTGGCCTTCTCCTTCCACTCGGCCTCAGCGGTCTTGGAGGCAGAGTCTTCGTGGAGATCAAGAGCAGAGACGAGATGTTAGCATTACATGTGGGTGGGGGACAAGTCAGTATCCGATATTGCAACGTAAAAACCAAATCTGCAGTGCTGGTGTGTTTTCTTCACCGAGCTCTTCGAGGCGTTCCTTCTGTTCCTCCCTCCACTTGCGTAGGCTCTCCGGCTCTTGCCTCAGCTGATCGACCTGGGCGATGGCTGCATAGCTGTCAGTTGGGCCATTGGACTCCTGTTAGAGCGGTGCGGGGAAATGTCATGCAATCATCTGCATAATCATCAATAAATCACCGCTTGGTGAATCAGTTGAACACTAGCTTGCATATTTGAGAGCTATAATGAACACCAATGTAAAGGAACATGCATTACATATATTATTAAAACACATTTTATGAACATCTTGGATGAATGGGAATAGCAGGTTGTAATATATTTAAAAAAATACTTACCTGGAACATATCCCCGTTGACTATTGCAGGTTCCCCTCCAAAACCGTCTATTAGACAGAAACAAGACTGTCTTTAGAGATCCAGCTACAAGCCAGGGTGTTTGCAGGAATCAACAAGTTCGTCAACTGTGTCACTGACAGGTGTATTCTCTCGGGGGTCAAATATGTAGATACACCTGTTTGGTCACTGATGATGTGACTTAGCAAATACCCCCATTCACAGGCTTTTATTGTTTAGTTCCCGGAAGAGAAACGTTATCATTAGTTATGTTTCAACAATACGTGTATATTGCATACAAGGGACGTGGTGTGGCCGTTAAACGCTTGAGATAAAATGTCACACTAACGACTGTCACACTACGTCGCCGCTAGCAGGCAAGCTAACGTGCGCCAGCATGCTAACATCTACAACCTTTAAGCAAGCTAGCGTCGCTAGCTCTCTTCTTTCTGTCGTGTTGTGAAAATGTACACCATAACAGCACGAGTAACACGGGGAATACATTCCTCACTGGCTTCCGATTAGTACCACAGTGCCGACTGAACCAACGCGTAGTTAAACAGCCGGCGTTAGTCGGGGCTGTCTAAAGCTAAACAACTCGGTGGCTAACATTAGCTCCACTAGTACGGACCGTAGAGCGGCTCCTGGGAGGGCGGCTCGCCGCCGTCGGTCCCCTCCAGGGCTCCGAACCCGTCGTCGTCGTTCTCTATCACGGCGATCTCGTTCTCTTGCTGTGCCAGGAAAGCGGCGGCCGGGTCCTCCTCGGTGGTGTGCACCCCGTTGTCAGCCATCTTAACACGAAAGTGAAGTTTGTAGTCAAGTTGGAGAGCAGCTAGGCGCGGTTAGCAAGCTACCCCACGGACAGTTAAAGGTCTAATAAGTGCAGACACTTGCTTAAACGCCGTTAATAATTAAAAAAAAAACGACCGGTATATATGTCACTAGACTAATTTCACAACGGTGCGACTTTGGAAACGTGTGACAATTTTATATAATAAGCCACCGCTTGGTAGTGTCTATATTCGGTTATAATCCTTCGTGATGATTCATGATTTCTTCACTAGTCCGACCAGTCTGGAGTCAAGTGATGGAGCAGGAAGCAGCAGCCTCCGTCTGCACTCTGTCACCACCTGCTGGTGGAAACACGTCAACACACTCAGCCATCCAGTAAACACATTTAAACTGTCAGGTTTTTGGTGAGTAGACCAACTTTATTTAGCAGCATTCATATTTAGAATAATTTCTAATATGTATTACATTATATTGTGTAACTCAAAGAAGGTGGTGAAGATGCCACATGCGTGGCAAAACATTTGTGTTAAACATTTCTCTCGCATTTAACTCATGAAATACAAAAACCACATAAACAGAGTATTTTTTTGTATGGGGACTATAACAATCGATTGGGTTGTATATGCAGCTCAAACTGAATTCTACTCATATATATAAATAATATGTATTATGCATATTTAATCACTACTCTCATTGAAACAACCGCCAGCCTTTTAAAACGTGCCCTTGCTTGTTATTATTACGTTATGTCTACTTGTGTGTATCCATACGCAAAACGAGTGGAGACGGTAGACATGGCCCATGTGACCTG
>OMNO01014111.1:0-13705 GCA_900303215.1 Trachyrincus scabrus | reverse complement strand
GTTACACCCTTGCTGCTGCAGTGGTGGGGCACCGTCGCTCAGCTTGGCGGTGGGCGCCCCCGTGGTGACGGCCGGGTCCGTGTCCAGGCTCTCCGACATCTTGTCGCAGATGAGGTCCACCAGCCGCTCGAAGGTCTGCTTCACGTTCACGTTGTCTTTGGCGCTTGTCTCGAAGAACTCAAAACCTGGAGGAGGGAACGGGGAATGGAGTTCATAACAATACTCTGCTGAAGGTAACCTGACGCGTCACGATGGTTTGCTACGCGGAACCATCTGGGAGGTCGTCCTTTGAAACTGTATGGAAAAGGGCTTTAAAAAAAATACTTTGCAGGTGATTGGATGAACCGTCGTCTATCTATCACCACACCCGTAGCCGCCAGTAGTGCTTCATAGGACGCTGATTGGTCTGATCCACTGTTGGTTTGACCACAAGGGGATAAGATGGATTCCCGCTTAAATGTGATCTTGCAAATCCAGCTGACTCGCAAGGTAATACTAAAGATGCTGCAGGTAAGAGCTATTATTTGAGTGTAATTTGTTAGAAATGGCGTAGCCATCCGTCAGCTATTAGTGAGTGAAATGCCCTGTGAGAATATCTGCTTCGAGTTGACAATTGACAGTTGACAATTTGATTTTAGACCGCTCCCGGCTCATTTCTGACCAATCAGGGCATCTCTTCCATGATTTGTTCGGGGAATCCATCTTGCCTGTCAATCACAGGTGCGTGAAATGCAACACTTTCCGATGGCGGAGAAACATAGGGAGTCTTACCTACAGCACCTTTAATTGGATCGTTGCAGGAAAAGTTACTTTTCGGTTAAAGGATAACTTCGTCTGGATTTTTCAACCCGTTTTCCCATCATTTTGGGCCTAACTGACGAATGCGGACAACAAGTTTTTGAAATTGGTCCGGTACTGAGCGAGAACGCAGCCACGAAACGTCTGCATTGTAACCCTTTGGGGCAATTGCGCCCGTCAATGTACGTCCTCTAAAAGTGCTTGTTTTTGCCAGTGACAGGCTCAGACTGTTATAATTATATATTTCTTTACCTTTCGCTTTGATCCGGTCTGTTTGTTATTGTGTCTAACGAAATCTCTCTCAAGGAGAAGTCTCGCTCTGAAATCTCGCAAAATCCCTCATTGTCGACATCAGCTAAATATTCAGCCATGACTGAAAGTCTTTCAGATAACACAAAGCTACGCTTTTCTGTAGTCCAACACAACAAACTCCTCTCTCCAACTCTCGCTCACGTTTCCGCCGTTAAGAACAACTCAACTCTCACGAGATCTCAGAGCGAGACTTCTCCTTGAGCGAGACTGGATGGATGGATGAATGGAGAGCGAGTGAGTGAGTGTTGTGTCTTAGCCTACCCAGCTGTTCTGCTAGCAGCCGGCCACTGTCCACCGAGACCACCCTTTCTTCCTCCATGTCACACTTATTTCCTGCCAGCACCACCTGCGCGTTGTCCCAGGAGTAGGTCTTTATCTGGGTGGACCTGGAAGCACAAACACAAAACACAATGACCCAAATAGCTCTGATGGAATCAGATCCCTCAGCATAAGTCTTTTCCTTTCTTGTTTTTATTTCTCATAGTCCTCACTTCTAAGAGGTCATGGTTTGGATGTGGATCCTAGACTTTGCAACAAAGGTCACTTGGTCATTTATTTGTTTTGTAAATTGTCACAAAATTAGGAAACAATAGGGCTTGTACGTCAGAATACATCGTGGGATTTTTAGTTTGTTTGTTGGTTCTCCGCCATATTGAGAGGACTCAAGAGAGTTGAAGTACTCTGTAAAATCCTAAATCAACGTAAACATACCGTAACCTAGGCCGTAACGTTTTGCCACGTCTCGTCATGAGGAACACCGTGGCAGTTTCAAACACAATATCTCCCCATAATGACTAATCATTTCACGATTAATTACTAAACAATTACCAAAAAAAACATTCCTACTAACATAATAACTAACATTCCAATGCTTCCAAAATGGAGGCAGTCGTTGCGATGTGACGACGCGATGTGCACGCCGGATGTGTATGTATGTCTATGTTTTTTAATCTGACATTACAAAAAACATAGTACACACTGCTTCCCTGTCAGTCAATGAGCATGATTTATTTTGTTATGTCTGATATTCACATAACATATAAACCATTTAAACCATTGTTATGTTGCATGCAAACATTTTAGCACCATAATGCTCTCGTGACTTCTTTTTTGGTGGAGAAATAGGGCACCTTGCTGGCTGAACAAAGGGCGGGAGAGTGAAACAGAGAGACGGGGAGAGGGAGGGGTGAGAGTATGAGAGACAAAGAGAAAGAGAGGGAGAAGTGAGAGAAAGAGAGAGATACAGCTCTCTGTATCCACAGACAGACGAGAGAAGGGTAGAGAGAGAGAGAGAGGGAGAGAGAGAGGGAGAGAGAGAGGGAAAGAGAGAGAGATACAGCTCTCTGTATCTACAGACAGACGAGAGAAGGGTAGAGAGAGAGAGAGAGAGAGAGAGAGAGAGGAGAGAGAGAGAGAGAGAGGGAGAGGGCTCAGCAGGAAGTTGGCAGACATCTCTAATAGTGTTTCAGAAGTGGGTCATTTCACATCCGTCTGCTGATAAAATCCACTGTGACAGAACACCAAGGTAAAACCACCCCTCTGTATTGACGCCGTAAGGAATCTAGACATCACATAAATCTTAATACATACACACAATAGTCGCTTTTCACCAGCCGGGCAAAGACGAGAACACATTGACATTTTGTCTTTTTCAATGTCCCAATGTACGCAATAGTTTGCAATCGGAGATTGGTGGAGACCGGCTCCCTATTTTTCTGTCTTTGTCACAGACAGGAAATGAGTACGTCACAAGCTTATTCAGGCACAGTCAGGGAAGGAGCTGTTGCCATGGAAACCTATTTTTTTCTGCAACCTTGTCACAGGGAACAAGGCGAAGCAGAAAGTGGAATAGAAGCCTATGGCAAATGCACAAAAAAAAAGGTAGGACCCAACTTAAGCGAGAGATGGGGGAGAAAAAAGCCACGTATTCTCTGTGTCTAATAATGCTGCATGTGTGCATTGTGTGGTGTGCGTAAGCACACGGGGAAGGTTTATGGATTAAGAAAATGCTTGCCCCATACCTGATGCTAACAAGATGCACATTCACATAGAGTAACATAGAGCTTTGCTCTGTTAGCACTTTCATGTTGCTCTTCACCTGGCCAGGTGCATACACCTCAAACATCTCTCTTCTTGACATCCGTCATTTTCTTTCATTCATATTGGAGAAGGAGCTGAGTCTAAATGATTAATAATCCTATGAGAGTGTCATAGACAGAGGTGGAGAATTGACTGCAGTGATTGTAGGCCCCTATTATTAAGTCATTACATGTAAGTTATTGTTAGGGTTATACAAATAAAATTGAATTGACTTGATTGACTAACTCCAAATATTATTATATTATATTATATATAATTATTTATTCATTTGTCACAAATCTTCCAAAATGTATCTCTATTTCTGTAGAAGAATCTGCCTACTCAGCCAACAGACGGCTTCTGAGTCTAGCTGAATTTAGACTCTTAATCTATGAATATATAAATATTTGATCCATGAATGTATCATCGTATGTCAGCGACATTTGGGCTTGGTCCAGAGTTCCACTGCTCAGCCTGCTAGCTTCAGCGTGTGACTCATACATACGCTACAGCCATGACCTTGACGGGTGAACGACCCTATGGACGAGGTGCATAGATTAACGTTGCTCTTTCATGTCACAAAGCAGGTACAGGAGAATGGGAAACAGAGAAAGGAGTAAGAAAGAGGGAGAGAGGGGAGAGAGAGAGAGAGAGAGAGAGAGAGAGAGAGAGAGAGGAGAGAAGGGAAGCTAGAGAGGATGAGAGGGAGAGGAGGAAGAAAATGAACCTGACCCATATGAAACAGAGAAATCAATACCTAGCTAACGAGACATGGATAGAATGGAAGGTCAGCTATTTAAATCTGTGTTTCAGAGAAGGAATCTCATACAGTACTTAGTGGGCGGGATGTCGCTTCATTACATTAGCAGGAGGAACGGCCGCCTCTTTTCATAGGATGATTGAATGGACAGACCCATAAAGATGAAATACTACGGGCAGTCACTCAATACAAACGTACTGCGTAGTACAGACAGGGAGTACATCCAGTCCATTCCTTATCCAGTTATCCCCCACAGCTAAACTCCCAAGTAGGTTTGGGGTAAAAATGCCTCACCAGTCCTGCACGGCGCCGAAGGACTCCTCGTTTGTGATGTCATACATGAGGATGAAGCCCATGGCGCCACGGTAGTACGCGGTGGTGATGGTCCTGTAGCGCTCCTGGCCAGCCGTGTCCTGCAAACAGATGACATCACCACAGCACACCAGGTGGTTGAATGAATGATGCCAACACACTAAACAAACACTGCATTGCATCTCACCCACTTGTGAGGCCTCGTAGTCGGTCTAGTGAGAGGCAATGTAGGGATCTCACGGTGTGTTATGATGTCACAGCATGTTGTGATGTCACAGCATGTTTCGATGTCACAGTGTGTTGTAAGGTAACAGTATGTTGCGATGTCACAGCATGTTGCGACGTCACAGCAGGTTGTGATTTCACAGCAGGTTGTGAGGTCACAGCATGCTGTGTTGTCACAGCAGGTTGTGATGTCACATCACAGAATGTTGTGATGTCACGGCCGGTTGTGATGTCACGGCAGATGCGTATGTCACAGCAGATTGTGACGTTACAGGACTGCAGCAGATAATGAACAGATCGAAAGGAAAACATCGCATGACTAAATGGCTACATCACATGTTACATGTTAACAGCGAACGTGGCGAATGCTACAACACATAATAACATTGATATTATGAAAAACGCTGAATCAACCCCACAAACGTGTGCCCATACGGTTTAGATGGGATTATCATTCAATTGCTGTCCCTTGGGGGAGATATTCCATTGATTCCCCTGAGAAGTAGAGCAACGTGTCCTGAGACAAGACCTCAATACACCACTTCAAGATATATCAATACACACATCTCATGCCCACGGGTGCACGTTACATGACCTATTGTTGACATGGGTTGTAATTTGTATAAATACTATTCATACTACACTTTGTAGACCTTGTGGTACATCGCTTAGCTGATGAAATGCCTCAGTACTGAACACACAATGAAATCATTAAAGCCATATAACCACCATCTGTTACTCATTTGAACTGATTTGTAAATTCGTAAAAGAATGTACAAAAAAAATACAGAATCTCATCCTTGACCTTTTCGAAGCTCGATCTCTTGCATGCTTATGAGATCACTGAAGAGGGTTCTAATAATATCGCAGTTGTATTGTTAGTAATAGTTTTATTGCCATAGCTCAGCATAGAGTTCCATGTTCAATGCCACACCACCCTATTGAATAGGGTGTTCACATACTGTATGTCATATATATCGCAGTCCACGTTTACCGCAGGCTTTTTGTATTTCGGTAACGGTTTTCAATTAGAATTTTGCGAACAGCAATCAAACCATAATATGCATATGAGTGTTGCACGCATTCCACTGCCATATATGGACAATCGCTTGTCAGTGGTTGATGATCACATTATGATCTTCACCTTTTAACCTTTTTGTTTAACCCTAACCCTAACCATGATGGTGTAACCTTTAGAAAGAAAGGCAGTTACACAGGTAAAATGAGTATGCCTATGTATTTATAGTATTAGAGTTAATATTGATAGTATATTAGTGGATGGATTTTGTTTTGCACTGAGTGAGGACTGCACCATTGTACTGAATGGGAAAATCAGAATGCAGCACAATTGGCGACAGCTGTGCATGGCTGTTGTTGAGCAGAATCTATACAGGACACAATAGGCTGTGTTTGCTAACTGTGGTCTGCCTTCCGTCAGAACATGGCTGTAACATGGTGTCTGTTTTAGCCATAGGACATATCTGACCTTCACAACATGGAGACAAACCTCATGGCTAGCTAGCTCATACACAGCTGAGCGCATGTAAGGGCTGATGTTAACAGGATAGGTGTCTTGCATGTGTGTGTGTGTGTGTGTGTGTGTGTGTGTGTGTGTGTGTGTGTGTGTGTGCGTGTGTGTATGTGTGTGTTTACACTAGTCAAATAGGCATTAAATAATGAGCCTATGTGGGGGGTGTTTATCCTGTGAAATAAAAACAGGATTTAGGACTGTGTCAGATTAAGGCTCTCCTTCACTTATCATCATTGAGTACTAATCCTGTTCTGGATTATTTAGTAGACTTTGTTTGTTTGTTTCAATAATAAAACAACGCATTAACCTCGGCCTTTCCTCTTGTCTGAATTTTAAACAATTCCATATATTTCATTAGCCTCTATCGATTCATGCCAAAGGTCTTGACAATGACCTTTTAATTTCCGGACTCATTCCGTGAGCAGATTCGCTTGCTCTTAGTTAAAAAGACTGAGCAAGACACAAAAAAACAGCTGATTCCAGTTAACAGAATCCATGTTTAAAGCCTTGCTTGTCGTCTTCAGCCGGAAGTCATTCCAAGAGGCTGACTGCCTTTAAATCTAATGAATTGAGGTTGACAGTTAACATAGCACAAACTCTTCTGTATGATTTATCGCTGTGACACAATGAAATTAGCCAGTACCCATCGCCTTAAGTGGCCATTTAAGGTAGGCCTCAACACTCTCTCTTCTCTCTTCTCTCTCTCTCTCTCTCTTTCTCTCTCTCTCTCAGTCAGACAAAAGCCGAATGCTAGCCAAGCAGAAAGGCCCCTGGATGCCCTGTATTCATGGAGGGATAGTAGCAGCAGATGGAGCTAATAAGGTGGGTATACACACAGAACAAACATGGCAACAGTTAAACAGCCACTCCCACGCTGCCACGGAGGTCCGAGGAGACATTTCATTTCACCAGTCACTAATTAAAAAGACGTCTTTCTCAGTTTGCAATAGGCACAATCGCGTTCGGGGAAGTGTTGCTCCGTCTGTCTTACTCCCTGCTGTTTGCCGAGCTAACACTTCCTAGCCTCCCGTCAGCGATGGTGAGGAGTCCATCTGTCTCTTACAGTAGATTGACTTGGCTGTGGCTGTAAGGTAGAAGACTCGTACGTTCTGGATGTTTTCATATGGAAAAAAAAAAAACCTGTTTTTAAATGTTGAATTTAACGTGGAAAATACGCTTTGGAGATATGCCATCTCTTGGATATATATCAATATCCTTCTCAGGATAAACAAACAAAATCAAATGAATGTCAGATGCAAGGCGAAATACTGAAGCAATTGGCTATTTAATTTAGCCCTGAGGTGTAGGTAGAGACAGTTAAAATGTATTTGTCCTCTTCATCTTATAAGTGCTGTAGGTAAGATTTAAGAGCTACTATTTGACTGGATGTTTTTAGAAATGGCCTAGCCATCCGTCAGCTATTAGTGAATGAAATCAAACTTCCCAACAAAACCGTAACATAAGATGTGACTTGTGACTCTGTCTAAGCACACGATTGCCAAGCAGGCAATCGTGTTGTGTGAGTGACACAACACGATTATATACTGTATATTAATCAAGGGAGTAGCAGAGGAAACAGACTGGGTGTATAAGGGTGTATATTATTACAGAATGATACCCTAATGTGTTTTACAGATAGGGGTCACATTGTCAGAGTACACGCTGGCAGAAGGAGATAAGGCACGGGGTGTAGGGGTTTTGAAGAAATAAAAATAAAAAAATCCTTCCCCCCACTTTAGATTGATCCTCTATGGAAGGGAAAAATGAATGACATGTATGGTGGACACTAATTGTATTTGTGTTGTAACAAGCACGTTGTACTCTTTTGAGTGGAAAAGGGGTTGGCGTGTAAGACTTCCCAGATCATTTTGATTCTATCATTATAATATTCTATTATGTTTCAATTTTGGGTCTGAACTATTTCATATTGTGGTGTACAACTATTGCCAAAAGTCATCTTCATCTCATCAAATCATCTTATAGTGTGTATCGTTTTGCCACCCAACCGAATTGCTTGTGAATGTAATTTAGGTTTAGAGGTTTAGGTACCATGGATAGAATAGAATGAATTGAATGATCTTTATTGTCATTCTACTCAGGTACAGTGACATTTCGCATGGCTTCTCCCGATGTCGTTAAAGTAAGACAATAAGACAAAATAGGTCAATAAAAGTAATGTATGCATAAGCTAGTTGGAGTGCGCGTGTTACTCAACGACAACTCATTAAGTATTACAGTGATCCTAACCAAGGCACAGCTGCAAATTAGCCGGTGTGCTGCCTAACTAGAAGAAGGCGGCTTGCGTGTAATTGACAACATATTGTTTCGCTGTGAAACATTAAGCATCGTCATGTCACGTCGACCGCGGCCTCATACCCAAATCTGCAGCTTGATCCTTTTGTCGTTCTTGTAGACCGTTTTAACTTTGAAGTCGATTCCCACCGTGCTGACGAAGGCGGAGGTGAAGGCGTCGTCTGCGTAGCGGAAAAGGAAGGACGTCTTCCCTACGCTGCTGTTGCCGATGATCAGCAGTTTGAACATATAGTCAAAGTTCTGGTCACCTCCCTCCCCCTTTCCCTTCACATCCTGGGTGGCAGCCATCTGCAAAAAACAACAAGCCAAGGATTATATTGCATTGTAACACAATGGACTTAACAGTAAGTCATATTTAGTGTGTGGGCAAGGCGGACGAGAAAAGGGACATTTTGAATTGACTGCCATGTGGCATTTAACAGTTGCTTCATAGGAACATTAATGTAGATGCGTTATTGTTTAGATGCCACGTAGGCTGTTGTTACTTTCATGTTTTGTGGATGTTTTCATTGTGTTATTCTTATATTATGTCATTACAAGATACCATATATATATTAAACAATTATTTTTGCAAAGGGCAATCTTTCCACCACATTGTGAATTGTTTGTCACATATATATATATATAGCCGCTGTAATTGCTTTTGGAGGTGTGAATGTTTACACACTTAGCCTATGTCAAGCATGAAGTGTGATGCATGAAGCAGCCCGACCAGCCGGATCCCCAGACTGTACATCCTGCATTATTATCCAACCATCCGTGTGCTACAAATGCCCTTACAATTAGTGGCAACGCGGACGTCTATACATTTCTACAATGCCCGTTTCTTCGTGGCTGAGACAATACGATAAAACAGAAGAAGGGGAAGAAGAACAAGAACAAGAAGAAGAACAAGAACAAGAAGAGGAAGAAGAAGAAGAAGAAGAAAGCGGCCTGTTAAGCCAGGGAACAGCGGGGCAACGGCTGAGACAAGCAAATCCATTTCGGACGTAAGGTCCATTATTTCGATTGACAAAAATGATTTCACATGAATTATCTCAATAGCACATATCAACCAACCTGCTTCGAAGGCCTCGGCGCGGTCTGTTGTCGTTTTATCTTTGCAGAATAACGACTATATTAATACGTAGTGCAGGCGTTGGTTCGGGCACCGACAGTTTCAGCACCTGGGAGCTGTCCCCTATGGTTCGGGTTCTGGCACGCGCCGCTGACGAGGATACGCGCGAGCGCGAATGTGGTCCGTGAGAAGGGTAGTCGATAGATCCGAGGGTCTGGACGTACGGTGGGGCGGTGCCCCCTCTCCGCTACCAGGCAATCGCTGATTCCAACGTGCAGTGGGCGGTACTGCTCTCCGTTACCTACCAATCGGTGATTGGTTGGCAACCGATCGAGTGGTACCGCCCACTGTACTTTCGGACCCTTGGATCTAGCGAGAACAGCGTCGCAAGCTTCGTGCCAACGTCATTGAAAACAAGATGGGGGATGTAGTTTTTAAAGATTCGACGGATGAACAAAAAAGCGGAACCAAAATACAAATATGACTTCACGACCCAGCATGCATTGCTCCGTCAACAGCTGTATAATATATTTTTAGAGCGTTGCAAAATCATCGAGTCGCTCTTATTTTACATCCGTGATCTGGCTGCTTATAAGAGGAATTAGAATAATAGTAAGCTTAATATATATGTATATATATATATGTGTATATATGTGTGTAAATTTTGTTGTTGTATCAAATAGTAGCCTCTATGACGTTGGCTAGTTTGTCCATAATTTATAACCTAAATAAGCCCCGTTTGAAATGACTCGTTTCCCTTGGCCGTTTCTAATTAGGCCTATAATGCATCCTTGTTTGGGTGTTTACTGCTCATAGCCTCAGGAGAACACACACTCATCTAAAGCATCTTACCTTCCCATACAAGTCCATCTATATAGTACTAGTCCAGTGTATGTTGCTATGTGTCCAAATGTGGAGAGTCAACCATATAAACTATACTATAATACTATGTATGAATAACATACAGCGCCGGTACGACCACGGGAAAATGATTAATTCGTGAAACCAATAATGGCCCGGCTCCTTTTGCGTCACGCGCAGTGTTCACGCTCCCCGCCCATACGAGAACAAACGCACGCGGCTGAGCAAACAGAAAAGTACCATTGTTTAATAATTGTTTTTGAGGCCATTCAAACAAACTACTGCGGGTTATGGGCCTGCTGGGGGTGCGGGGTAACTATATTATGATAGAAGATAAGATAAAAATCATTCCAGGCTTATTTTAAATAACGTCTTTAAATTGCCCTCACCCTAACCCTTGCGCCCCGTGCGCGTGTGTGTGGGCGCGCGCGCGTGTGCGTGCGCGTGCGTGCGTTAATTTCCGTTGTGATTTCAACCGCATTGCCTCTACCGCTCATATCCTGCACTTAAGAGCGACCGCAGGACGACATAGCAGCAGCAGCAGCAGCCCCTTGTCCGCCACATGGGTCATTTGAGGGGACAACTGCATCCACATTGAGAGGTCCACTTGAGCTTGCTGCCATTTGACGTGCAGTGTAACAGTGGGCATTATGTCACTTACATTGCAGCTCTTATATCATGTGGACTGGTCCTAAAAGAGAAGATCCCGCACACGTTCATGAAAAAGAGTGCAATATTAACCATAATTGTCTATTCATTATCAATGTATAGTTTGATGTTTAAAGTAATGACAGTATTTTTATAAGCTGCAACAAATCTAAAGGAGCTTGCATGTTTGTTTAACACTGTCTTGTCCCCTATTGAGAACCACATGGATTGTTTCAGCATTTCACTTTGTTTTTCTTGAATAAGATATGACCAAAAGCAGAGAGATATAAGCAAACCAAAGGTGCTCTGTGTAGAGCTAATGGGTTCAAGTTGTACCATATTGTTTGTTTGTATTAATGTGCATTACGATTAGTATTTGTACTAAGGTATAATATGACATGCATGGTAATTATCCCAGGAATGGAATTTGTAGCCTCAATTATGAACTTCTGCATGATATGATAACTCTTACAGACTGACATAAAAAAGGTAAGTGGCCACTTTGTGACCTTTGACTTCTTCTACAGTTTAATTGGACGCCACGTCTGCTGCTCTCCGCTATCCAAGCACTTCCCATTCATAATGACATTCAGGTTATTCTCCAGGCTTGTGAATTGATTCAGCAGAGAGCTGGCCATTCTGAATGCACCAGTAGGCGCTCTGCTTAAAAAGCCCCCACAGGGTAGTGGGCTTCGTATTGCCAAACGTTCATATTCAAAGGCCCCGAGGGATATTTAAAATGTGCCATTGTTCATTTGTTTTACCCTCTACGACCTATAGCTCAATAGATTAGACCGCCGTGAGACAGGCTAGTTTTACCCTACTGATGATGTATTGTTGCAACAATGACAATTTTGTATAATGTATTTCAACCACATTTTGTCCAATTGTCCTAATGAAATATGCCTTGAATTTGTTGAGTTAGGGTTAAGATTAGGATTAGGGTTACAGCATATAGTATAGTGACAAATGAGGTGGAATAATCCATTAGCATCAACAGCACTATTTGGTATCACATTAGTGCCCTTAATGATGAGATCTATTAATTTTTTTATTTTTATTATACAATAATCTTGCTTTTGTAATTGTACATCCAGGATGATTTAAAGCAGAATACCGCTCCACTATTGGATTTGGGATAGCAGGGTAGTAACCTTGTGTGTTTCAGAGATCAGCTGGACAAAGTAAAAAGTACATGTCCGCCTCAATATGTCATTAACTACCTCAAGCATCCTTATCAGGAGCAGATGATCAGAAATTGGGCAATAATAAAGCATTAAGTGGACTCTTCTAACATACTGTAATGCTTGCATTTCTATTTAATGGAAACATTCACATCTCTACCAATAGAAGAATGTATTTTGGATCACCATTGCAGAGGTGTACACACACCACCATTTTCAACAAAACCTGCTCGAAGGCATAGCAATATTCTAAATACTATAAAAATATTCTTTAAAATGTTTGATATCCCTATTTTCTATATTGCTCTTCTCTATTGCTCTTCTTCACATTCATCCCCAGTAGAACTAAAGTAGTGGAACTAACAACTACTACTACTGAATAAGAAAATATACCAAATATATTAGAAATAGAGAAAAGAAAACAATGTATTCTTTTGGAGAACCTTGTTTCCAAAAAATGTTGGTTATAACTCTTGGTACTTTAGAGTTGTTTGGTGATAATCTCTGCATTTGAGCATTTACTGAGCTCGTTATTATTTTGTTGAGTTCTCATTGTGCACCACATTGAGCAAGCGTGAGTCTGAACATTACAGTAGCTATCACTTGACGAGACAATGAGGAACTTTATGGGTCTCCTGCCAACCATCACCCAGTGAGAATATCCACACTACTACCCACAAATACTATTATTATATTATAGGTATCCATCCATCATTTTATACAGTTTGTTAATGCAATGTGATGTTAGTGGAGCCCATGATGATGTGAATCAAAGGGCCTCTATTGTTCATTATCTTGTGTTGTGTTTGATGTGTGCTGTGCTAGATCCTGCACAACCCAGTCTTCCATTCTCTGTCGACCTTCTTGTGAGTACATCGCATTTGTGAGACACAATTGAGTTTGGTGATGTAATGCTGTATGTAGTGCTGTTTCCTGTTATGTTTGTGCCACCCTCAATATTTAATTCAATGTGTTTATAACTTAGTTGCCTTGCGCGTTTACACCCTATGTTGTTGCGTAAGGGATGAATGAAAAAAGGACAAAAGAATCTCATTGTGATACATTTTCATTATGCTTATTATGGTAATGCATGCAAAAACGAAATAGCACTCATTCACTGCATTATTACACAAGTATACTGTAGACACCATTTAGCCTCGACACTAAAGTCTCTTATCTAAAGCCATCAACTGGGTGTGGTGCATCGTCCTGTTCATCCACGTGATGGCGCTGGTGTTCCAAAGTGATCTTCGGAAAAACTCAATCAAAGCACATAATGCTCTGCGTTTTTGGACCTCAGGTTATGTCCAATGAACTCATGATATGCATGCATAAAATCGAACACATCTCTCTAAACATATCGTCATCTATGAATATAGATGTCATCTATGAATATCGCTATATTTTATACAGCGATGGCCACATCGTTGTATATATTATAAAGGGTCTACATTTGTGTTATAATGCTGTGTGTTGTCGTGTTGAAGCTACAGAGAAGCACGTGAAACATACATTAGTATATGCATAATGTGTCCCATTTTAATATAAATCAACACAAACGCATCCACTTCTCTTTGCGTCGTCTGGGTATGTGGGAACCACGCGAGTCAATCAATGGACGTCTA
>OMNO01014102.1:0-14550 GCA_900303215.1 Trachyrincus scabrus | reverse complement strand
CCCATCATTGTGAGTTGGCTTGGCTTATCTGAACCACAGTTGTCTGTTTGTTTACTAGTGACAGCTCTCTACATCACTGGCTACTCTGTGTTTTTTTTTCTCTCTCTCCTCTGTTTGAATATTAGAGCAAGGCAGCCCCTGGCACACAGTCACATACACATACATGCACCGTCACGCACAGGCTTACTCATACAGAATAATAGAAAAGACTGGAGGAGAGAATGACATTGCTTGGGTGAATGTAAACGAAGCAGAAATTCTGCAGCCATTTTTGGAGTCTCCTTAGGGTTTTTACAGAAACTGGCCAACAGAAACTGTTTATTACATAAACATGGAATGTTTCGGTGTCTTTAACCAGGTAACTAACCAATTGTAAAGTGCACTGCACACCGTGTCCAAACGGTGTGTTCTTTGGATTTGGATTTTGGATGATCTTTTTTTTAAACTAAGGATTCAGTGTTTTTTTTAATGCAGAGATGGATAAGGCTGACTGTTCCCGTAACATATTTATTTTTGTCTTTAGCTGCAGACTGCCAGACTCCATGGACGATGGAGACTGTTCCCCTGACAGCATGACAGGTATCAGGCAGTCTTTCTTTCATTTGTTCTTCTTATTCCCTCTTCTTCTCTCTCTGTCTTGTTGCTGTTTGGATGACGCCTTATTCCCCCTGTGTGCTCATTATCACCACTGTGGGATATTTTGTCAAGCGTCAGGACTTCCTTAACTTGTTGTTGCATTAAGGGACTGGTGAGGGAAAAGTTAGATGTCAGATCGCGTTAATAAATTTTTTTTGGGGGGGGGTGATGTATTTGAAAGTGAAGATCATTTTATTATCCAACGATATAAAAATGTTAGATGCATGATGTATATATGGCTATGTAGACATTGTAAACCAAAAGAAAAACAAGTATATTGCTTCTACATGTTGTAAGATGTAGGTAGGTAGGTAAAACTAGTCAAGGGCGAATTGTGCTCTAGAGGTTAAGGTTGTAAAATATACTGTTCATGTATTCAGGGTGTCATATGAGAACCGGTGGTTAAAAATAGGCTTGGTCTTTCTCTTATAGCTGCAGAGCTCAGACATTTATGAACAACAAGCCCGTGAATGATTACTACAAGCAGGAGGGGGGAAACTCCAGGGGCCATGTATTTCATTCATTAGGGACTCGTTTGTTTTTGTATCCCTTACAGCTCCGTCCTTCCCAGATAAGATGACCCCCATCAAAGCACTTACCATGAAGGACTATGAGAATGTGAGTTTTTCTTATAAATTCCCCTAAAGTAAATATATGGCCATTGATGTGGTGTTTTAGTTATTGATCCCATTGGGAAACTACATGTACCTTGTGTATAGTTTACATTGTACATAGCGTGTTGGCTGTGTTGTATCTCGTATTTCATTTCAGGATATCCATTGCCCTTAAAGGCCCATGCCACTGTATTGTTGCCTGTGTCTGTCCGATATATAGCGTGTATGGTTTTAGTCGCTGTCGTCTGACCTTGTAAAAGCATACTATCCTTCATGTTGAAAATTTGTGTCGGCTTTGATGACCCACATGGTTAAATCGGACCCAGCCAGAGATGTTTTGGTTAATGGAATGCAGATGATGGTGATGAAGGAGAGAAGTCCCCCCAATACTTTCAAGTCTCACGAGTTACAATCTGCTGTATTATAGTAATCAAGTAAACGACCTAAGGATGCCTACGCCTAGCAGTTTTCAAGTCTTTCGGAAAGTTTTTCCACAATTGTAAACATGAATGGCAGTGAACAACTTGTGTGATTGCTACTAAATAACCTTGATGGACACAAGCTGTGTAGTTCAAATATGATCTGGTCCTTTAAGCACATCTAATGTTACACATGTATATTTATATATAGTTTTAAGAAGAAAAAGTACATTTGATCCTCTTTTATTGTTCTAGTTGAATGCTCTTACACAATACAGTTCATAGTACGGCAGATTACCATAAGGAAGAATGACCATTCCCTATCCTCTGACCGGCCCCAGCCAAACAATATAACCAAGTATGGAGTTTTAGCAGAGTTAAAGGTGTAGGAGTAACAGATAGGTGGCCTTTTTCAGCATTGCTGTGGTATGCAGTTAGTGTGCACATTGCTCTGTAGCGTTGCGTTGTTAGCTGCGTGATTGTAGAATGCTTGCAGATTCATCCACTTCCTCTCTTATGACAAGCTCCCCCCTCTGTAACCTCCATTGCCAAATGTATGCTGTTTACGGCCTGTAGCTCAATGACGTACAGTCTACTGAGCAACTACCTATTACTCACATTATACAGACAGCACATGCACAAACTCCCATTGCAAACGTGCTACTCCGTTGTATTTTAATGGTATACGTCTATATTTTACTTGCATGTTTTTTTTGCCATCTATTAGTGTCAGAATGTTACATAAGCAGCCTCCTTGTCATGCTTTTTTCTCCAGGAACGGAAATGGCAAGCTGGTTTGTTTTTTTCTTACCCAATGTCTTGACGTACCTATTCCTCTTTTGTATTTGCCCACAGCAAATCGCAGCTCTGAAGAAGGAGAACTTTAACCTTAAACTGCGCATATATTTCATGGAGGAGCGCATGCAGCAAAAGTGTGATGACTCCACAGAAGACGTGTTCAAAACGGTGTGTTTGGGGGCAATGGTTTGCAATGAGGATTTTAGTGGAATATATCAATACATTTAAAAAAAAAAAATGTACTGGATGCTCTTGGCTACAAAGAACATAATTAACTTCTTGAGGGGAGAGAATTCCAGATCCAATGATGGTGCAGTCATCAAAGCAAATAAATTATGGTGAAAGTATTTGTTAGACATCGCATTATAAACCATCAACCTATCTTATTTTAACCCTGGCCTATCAGCTTTTTAAAAAAAATTAGAATTAGATAATAGGTTGGATTGGATAATAATAATAAAAAAGTATAGGATATATACAGAACATGTGTCATTTTAAGAACTATGGAAAATGATGCCCTTTCCCTGTATTAAGAAAGATTTAGTATGTATAGTATTTGAAATTCTATTGAGACTGTGCCAGCCCCAGTCAAAATACGACTCATGGTAAGAAGTGATTAGTTTCCATTATATGTGCCTCAGATGTTTCTGGAATGTTTGTTTTATTTTTTTGTTATCCATTTTCCAGTTATTGTTATCATGGATCCAGTTTAGTTTCCATATTTCCAACCAAGTGTTGTTTTTCTCTAGAACATTGAGCTAAAGGTGGAGTTGGAGTCCATGAAGAGAGAAATGGCAGAGAAACAAGAACTACTGGTGTCTGCATCGTAAGTATTACGACGTGTCATGTATCGCAGTCGTACAAGTGTTACAAATTACAATGTGTTGTAAGTATCTAACAACCTCAGGGGATCCAAAAAGCACCACTTTTCATACTACAAACTAAATTATGTTTGAATAAAAGCATATTTAAATAGTGAAATACACCCATTATATTTTGTCTGTGGCATTAAGTGACGGTAAAGTCTTGATTTTACGCATAGTGTTGCATCGGAAGTGACGCCAATACAAGGACACTGTTCATACGAAACTATGCTGTACTTTGATTATCCTAAAGTATATCATATTTTCAACCTGCCGACCAATTAGTGACGGCAACATTCAAATTGGTGACTCTTGCTACATCTAGCTCTTGAATTCTGGCTCTCTCGGAACATCCATCCACACTACTTTTCGTTCAACCATGTACTCCACACACCACGGATAATGCATCTCATGCTGGCATTATTTTGACCTTAAATACATGCAAACTGGAGTTAAATCATGTGTGGTGTCCCCTTTGTTGTCAAACCTATGAGCTGGGTTGTGACATGCCTTACAGTGATAAATGTCTATTTCATTTCATCAGTGATATTTGTCTGTTATTAGCAAAGCTCTGGAGAGTCTGGCCAGTCGAGACACGGGAGATTCCCAGCGTGTTAGAGAGCAGGCTCGGAGAGAAATGGACACTCTGCAACATGCACTCAACAAGAAGATAGCTGACCTTGAACAGGTGAATATTTTCAGTATAAATGTAACATTTTTGGAGTAGGCCACTGTAAAAACTTGCCACAAACAAGTTGGCTAAAACTTTTATACAGTGGTAATGTCTTTTTCTAAGGTTACTGCTGTATATTTTAGAACAACAAAAGAAAAAATGTTATATCTATGAATAAAAAAAACAACATATGTTTTATATATATCTACTATAACACATGTGTGTAGGCCTCATAAAATAGACAATTAAACATCTGTGTATAATATACATATAGAGGAAGTGAGCTGATGTATGTTTGTCTATTGGATATTAAAATTCCAACCTGACCCACATGGCTAAATCTAATAAAACCTAACCTATTACTCAAGATGAATATTTGCTTATTATCCCAGTTTTAAAAGGGTTTCCTCACACATTATTTGTTGCTTTGATGGCAGGATCTGCATGCAGCGGAGGAAGAGGTGGATAAGATGGCCGCCATTGCTGAGCAGGAGAAGCTTAAGAATATTGACATGGAGAAACAGCTAGTTGCCCTGGGTCTTTCTAAGGCCTTCACTCCTGTCCCTGGGCCTAACAATGACCTGCAGCAAGCCTTGCAGGAGAAAGATAGGTAGGAACACAGGGGGTGTGAAATTCCCCATTGTTATTGGGATTATATTTTCCATATCACCCAGCCCTAACTTGATGTTCATGTAGCCAATACGATATGCTTATCTCTCTTGCAATAAAGTGAGACGGACAATAACAAATCTCTATTTCTATTTGATGCTTGATATGCATGAATGCTGTCCTGCCGTATCCTCCTGTACCAATGATTAACCATCTTTATAAATACTTTTGTAAATATTTGTTAACTTCTTGTTTCAGCATGATAGAGCAGCTCAGGATTTCTTTGAGGGAACAGGAAGGTTTGATAAAACGGAAGACTAACGCGGACCATGGAACAGAAACACCAGCACCCGACCACATCACACAACTTAACATCCTCATCAGCGAGAAAGATCAGCAGCTCCAGGTATGTGTTACCTTTTAAAACTAATAATCCATTTTACATCAATACTAAATAAATCCTTTATTTTTTATTAAAAAATTTAGTCCTAAGTCCTACAAATTGAAAAATCAAGATCAGATTAAGTGCATGCAAATGAGGAACCAGCATCAAACACCAAAGCAAATCTTTTTCAATCCTATTTACTGTCCATCTTCCCTACAGGCACTGAGGGAACAGTTGGGAGGAGAAAGGGACAAGGCACAAAGGGATTACAAGGTCAGTCCTGTCTGGAGGCACTCTCAGTAATACACACAGGCTGTGTCAAAATGATGCTGATGCTCATTCACTAAACATGAGCATAGTTTAGAGAGCTTTCTTTCCGGTCTTTTTGCTTCTATCCCTTTTCTCATGTCATTCTCTTTTTTTTGTGCCAAGCCATGGCTTTGCCACAAATCATAAGCTACGCCATTTAGCCGTGTCCTGCAGCGATGTGTCAGGGCTATCAAACACCACCGCTGGCACAGTCTGACAGTACAGATGGCAGTCATTGTTGTGCAGCACAAAGCAGACACTGTATTAATGCTTGGGAGATGTCGTGCGGTCAGACTTGATAAATGCACGATGGCATGTATTATGATTACTTTTTTCCTTCAAGCATTCCTGCAGGCGAGGGTTTGTTTTTATATGCTGGGTTCTCCACATGGGACCTGGCTGTGAACTTGAGGCTTTAGTGTTTGGACAAAGTTAGCATCAGAATTGGACTTGATATTGACTCCAGGAAAAAACTATTATAGGGCTGTGATTTATTTAGTGCTTTAGTGATTTATTTTGTTGCTTGGATAATAGTGGATATTGGGGATGACACAAGAATGCCCAATTAGTCTTAACTCTGGTTTTCTGAAGGAAACAAAACAAACCACTGGCCATATGTTGAAACACCGTGCATAGGAAGGCCTTTTAGCATGAAGAAACTGCGTTGGTATCTGATGCCTTGTGAGCTGCGGTCAAAGAGACAACCTGTCCACAATGTTCTGCCGATTGTCCTGGATCAAATGATCCCATACGTTTTTAATATCTGCATCACAATAATTAAAGATGGGCAGTAACTGCTTAAAGCTGCATGAGAGAGTTTATATTATTAGCTTTTATAGTTAAATATTTGCTATTTTTGCTACAAGTTTATGAATTGGCCTTAGCAAGACCCAAAAAAAATTGTGACATGAGACGCTGTGAACTTATTATTTTAGAATTTCAGTGTACTGGCTAGTACAGTGGCAGGAAATCTTGTCGTCGCAAGGGAAGTGACGCATTTTACATATCACAGTATCAGGAAGACAACATCCCCTGCGAAGTCCACAGAATGAACAGCGAAATCTGCAAAGCAGTCATGGCTGAATCCCAAGTGACTGATGGTGTTACAAAACAACTATAACAAGATCTCCCGAAAGTTTGCAACTACATGACACATGCCGACATGACACATGCCTACATGACGCATTCATTCATGTTGCTGCTTGAATATTCGTTTGAGGAGGGTAGGCTTTTTACAAATAGGGCTATCTATCAAAACTCATTTTAGTAATGTTTTTGTACTAGTTTATTTGGAGAGATATTTGCAGCAAAAACGATTGCCATGGTAGCCTCCACTTTTGAATAAGAAACAAAGACTTTTATGAGTGAGGAAGACGGGTGGTTGTGTTGTGTCAAAAGTAGGGATGTCCCGATCAAGTTTTTTTGTCTCGATCCGAGTCATTTAGTATTGAGTATCTGCCGATACCGAGTCCCAATCCGATACTTGTATTTTCCTAGATAATACATTTGCACAGTGCACATTTCAAGTACATTAAAGTTATTAAAATCAATCCTATGTATATGTTTGACAATTGAATAATTTTTTTTTACAAAAACATCATGGATATGTGTGATGCCAAATATTTGTACTTTTTGCCTTCTGTGATGTGGCGTAGATCTATTACCGTGTTGCGCATGGGCTATCACTTTAAAGGCTGCAGGTCTCGTGTGTTATGATTTTTTTAGTCAATCAAGTCGGCGATAGCTTATGGTGACATATAACACATAAAAATGATGATTAGAAAGACGCTAAAAGACCTGCAGAATGGAAATTAGAACGGAACTGTATTCGCGCAACACACCGACTGAAATCCATGCCCATGAAAGGAGTGCTGTCAACGGCTTCACTCGCGAGCTCAGCCCAGTGGTCCAGCTACAGTGGACAGCGCTGTTATAAAGTCTAGGTATCAAGAAGCCCTTGTTTTGCTTCACATTGTAGGAACTATGTTGACATGTAAGTACTGTGGCTGCAATCATTTGGCTACGTTACGCTTGGGTTATGCCGTTTAGAGACATAATTACTTTGGAAATCGCTCTCGCTCATCTTCTATTAAAGCCAGTTAGTTTCACATGAAGCAGAAGGAATTAGCGGGGAGCAGCCTTGTCCTATGAGGTTATAGATACATACTTCAAGAGTTTCAACTAACATGGGGATGTGTGAAGTGTAGGACTAATCTTTTTTGCTCAAACCTAAAACAAAGAAGAGAGGGAGAGTAAAGCCTGTTCTCCAGTGAGATGCAGGCTGGTTATTGCGTATTGCGAGATAAATGAAATGGGCTATCTAAGTTAAGTCTAGCCTGCCTTTATTGAGAGTCGGGGCAATTTAAAGAGGAATTATGTTAAATGCAAGACGAGCATTAATTATCTGAGTCACTGAACATAATGACGGCGCGTCTTGTTTGTCACGTGATCGGCTCCTGTAATTGGCAAATTTTAAGTTGATGTCATGTTTAGGGCGTATATCAGTAGATAATGATCGGTGGCCAATCGATCCCAAGTCAAAAGTATAAAGTTTTTAACTTTCTTGTAAGTTATGGTTATCGATTACTCACTGCTGTTGGGGTCCATCAAAAGTGCGTGACTTAAAGGGGAATTTCACTTTCAAACACTTTCAAACACTCGTCGTTTTCACACCTACCCGGGCTTTTGTGTGCACCCCAGACAGTTTTTCGGTTGCTTGCTTCAATATTTAGATATTGGATGACTGGTTGCCTGGTTCCTTTGCATTTGTAAAGGAAACCAACAAAACAGTGTAAAATATTAACATAATGAAATAATTAATCGAAAAATGAAAGTCGAAGCATTCATTAGAAGGACAATATCAGTCATGAGAAGCAGGGACGTGTGTTTACAATGAGTCTAATGTGGAGTTCGATGTTGAATGGGTTTCTATTGGATGGGGGGGTGGGGGTTTGCTCACACAGTTATCAAATATCTAAATATTGAAGCAAGCAACATAAAAACTGTCTGGGGTGCACACAAAAGCCCAGGTAGGTGTGAAAATGACCCCAGAAGTGTTTTAAAGTGAAGTTCCCCTTTAACAAGGTGTGTGACTTATTGAATAACGTCACAGTACACGTAACATATTGTTAAATTGGGAGCCATCTGAACAACTGCAGTTTATCCGAATAAGAGAGTTATAGAGATGCCAGTTATCGAGGGGGAGGTGTATAATTGTATAATTTGATGCTTGCATGTCTTGTTGTAGGTAGCTGGAGGATAAAATAGCCTAGCTCAGTTCAAGTTAGCCTAATGTGATGGAACAGCAGGCGACAGGCAATGTCATGTTATATCGCATTTATACTCCAGTCTGCTCCACGCATGCTTGTGTTTGTATATGTCATTAGAGCGACTGAGTAGGGAATTGTGGGAAGTGCGGTTCTTAAAACGCAGTGCAGTTTTTTTCAAAGTGCCGAGTTATGTCATGCAGCTTTAACTGCTGCCTGAGAAGGGGAAAAAAGAGAGTTGACTTGCATCTGGTAGGTCTCCTTGTTGCCAGCGTTAGCTTAATCCCACACAGTTCCAGCCACTAGCTACATTTCAATACATTTCAAATTGTTCTTTTCATAGAGCAAATTCAGGACAATTTTCACAGCATTTCCAAAGGGGTGGCCAAGAAACTTCCTAGAATGTTTCATTTGCAGATGAGCCAAGAGTTGTTATCTGGACAGGGTCCAAAATCTTCTAATCAGGCCTCTGGGCTGAGGTTACAGTGTTAAGACTGGATTACTAAACTGGGAGGAGACGGCTTCTCCAAGTACTATTCATGGCATTGTTGTGTTTCAAAACATAGTACTTTCAATAGTTTACAACTGTCAGACTGATAGTTTCAATGCTGACACATTTTTGAAATGTGTGAAAGTATGAATATGTGTTATGTAAATTATGAATATGGGTAATGGTAACAAAGAGGTCTTTCGTCAAAAGGACTGGTAAGGCAAAGCAGCCAATGACTTGTCAATGGTGTCCCGGGACAAGGCTCTAAAGCTAATGGGTGACAGCAACATCCACAACATACCTAATCTAATGGACATATAACTTTGAGAATAGCATGCAAAATAGATCATGCTCTACACAACTGAATGGATACTGTTGCCACTATGCTGCAGCAGCCCTCTTCGGTGGCACCTGTATGGCACTGTGTAGCCCAATACGTGATGTCCTGTTCAGGGCATTCGTGAGAAGGTGGGTGATATGGATTATTGAGGATGGTATCAGCAATAACATCACCGCAGTAGTCCTAGGGGATTTGATCTGATTGAATGCCCATGGCAAAGTCAAATGGAGGCGGGAGCAGGGATTATTGAGGGCTTAGGGCTTACAGCACTCCGCACTTACCAGGGACAGTCAGTCTCTCTCTGCTCCCTCTGCAATTCAGTGAGCATAATGGTAGACATACCTCGGCTGGCAGGCTGACCATGAGCAACATTGGTCTGTTGGTGTGCAAGGGGTTTTTGGAGCTTCTTGATCTACTTCAAGCGCTAAGGCACCATGAAGGACCCGTGTCGTGTGTGTGGAGTTCGCCTGGTGGGAAGCCAATGTCGCTGGATCTTTAGTGCCACAGGACAGAGGAGGCTCCAGGTTATTCTGTCCCATGTGCTCGGCTGGGGGGTGACTCGAGGAGATGGTCTTGGAGAGTTCCTGTGTGGGAAGTGCGTGTTCCAGTTAGAGAAGGTGGTTCACTGCGATATCACCATCAACCGGCTCCAGGATGAATACAGCGCTCAGGTGCAGAAGCTCCAGGTGGAGAAGGAACATCTTATCCAGTTCCTTATCCATGTCTACAGTAAGAACAATTTACCCCGAGCTAAGGGCAATGGGGACAGTTCGAGGTCCAAGACTCCTGTTATGTCCTCCGGATGTGGCAGTCCCGATGATGATGATGATGAGGTGGTGGGTGAGCTCCCCTCCAAGTCTCAGCCCCAGAGGGATACTGAGGTGGGCCAGGTGAAGAATCGGATGAGAAGGTGCATGAGTCTGGATCGACTCGGAGGTAAAGCGGCCATGCCAGCCCGCTCAGGCCTCAAAAGGCTCTCGCCCAGGCTCGGATCCGGGTTGATACTGGAATGTTCTTCCGGTGGTCTCCAAGCTGCATGCCACCGTTCCCAGAGTATGTATCTGGATTTGGTCAGCCATAAGGGCACCATGCCTAGCCCTGGGTTCAAAGGTCGCTCGACGTCCCTGCAGTGCCTCAATCAAGACTTTGCCTCTGACACCTTTTCAGACCATCAGCCTAAGCGACACCTCAGAGAGCCCAAGGTGTTCAGTGCCAGCGAAAGCATTACCGATGGGTCAAAGGGAAAGGCCCAAGCTAGAACCCTGCTCCGTAGCTCCACAGTTCAGCCATGCCTGATCTCTGACCTCATCCAGTTGTTGCGTTGCATCTCCAGACGGCAAGTCCTTGCCCCGCCAGACAGCCGCATCCCTGTGCTGCAGAGGCCACATACGCTTCCAAACCTCCTCAGGACAAAACGCAGAAGCAGGGAGGCACAGTGGAAGTCTCTGCATGACCTTGCAGAGGAATTGAATGATGAATACACTCCCGTTAACACCCTGGTAGTCCTCGGCTCTCTGCATTTGGACAATCCACTATATGACAGTGGATTGTTGCTGATCAAATGTTGGTTTTTGTTTTTAATTCAGGGATTTGCAAAGAGAGAGCATGACGTTAGCCAGTTGGAGTCCACCAATAAGCTGCTGAATGATGAGCTTACTCAGATGAGAAGCAGCAATGAGCACTTGACAAAAACACTGAAGGAGGCCCAGGATCAGAACAAGGTACTTGGGGAGTAAAGATATTTTTGTACTTTTTTGTTAATTGTTCTTGATTTGATTTTCCCATGTATTACTCTATTTCTTTCTATTTTCTACAGACACTTTCTGGAAAGTTGGATGAGAAGGAGAATGATCTTTGCTCTGAGAAGAAAAACTCTCTGAAACGAGACAAAACCATCCAGGGTCTCTCTCAAGTCCTCAAAGAAAAAGAAAAGGAGGTAGATTCATCACTGTCCAATACGAGACTTTATATTCAAGACATCATCAACAACAACAATAAGGAATACAATACAAATAATGTCATGTAAATCCTTTTAACCTTGTGTTGCACAGATCTTAGAGTTGTGTCATGAGATTGACGACAGGGATGAGGCTTTGGCTAAGGCAAGAGAGACTGCACACAAAGCACAACTTCAAAAATACCAGGTAAGTCACCAACATACTCTCTTTGGTCTAATGTTACAATGTTGCAGTCCCTGAAATTAGATGCTCCATTTTTAATTGCGCATTTATAATATAAATAACGTATTTGTGCATATATAGTATATTTAGTACATAGTATATAAAAAAAGCTGACTTTCCCCCTCAGGGTGCAGAGGAGCACCAGAGTCTGCTGATGGAGAAGCAGGCCGAACTCGCTCAGCTCCAGGGAGAGCACCACACTAAGGTGCTGGAAGGTCAAAAACTGCAGCGTTCCATGGCCAGGAAGGAGCAGGAGCTGGCCGACATGCAACAGGCGAAGGAGCAACTGGAGGTGGAGCTGGATGACTTCCAACAGCAGAAGAAGAAAGGCGATAAGGCTCTGAATGTAAGGCAGACGCAAACCATTTGATCTTACTAGTACATGCACAAACGTGGTGCTCTTTGACATATTTCTACTTGAAACTACAAATCTCTAAGTAGAGTTGTTCAGATACCGATACCAGTATCGGAAATGCCTCCGATACAGCCAAAAATGCTGGATCGGGTATAGGGATGGGTACCGAAACCCTGTATTAAACGGGTTCCGGGGCTAAATTATTAAACACCGTAGTATCGATAAGTTATCGGTTCTGCTCTCGGTAGTGGAGAAATTAAGAAAATAGATTTCCTATTTATTATTGCTACATAAAAGTTGTCTTGCACATTTTATCTCACCAACTCACCAAGTTTCTAATTTGCAATAAGATTAAGACTATTCCCAATCCAGAAGAGAGATCTCTCTCTCAGAGCCTGTGTGCCAGGGGCAGGGCAGCTCTCTCACACGCTAGCACCACCATGTAACATTTCAAAATAGGACATTTAGTTGACGTCGTCGTTTTTCCCCATTTAATGAAATGGTTCAATTGGTTAAAACACATGTTGTATTTGAATAACAGTTCAGAAATCAAAATTACAATATCACGAGTAAGTGATGTGTGGCGGAAGTCAGTGGCTTTCGGATCCACTATTGGCCCAAGTCTGACTCTGTTACGGCAGAGCTTCAATGTAAAGCGGGTTGCACACCAGACGAGCCGCGGAAATTGCAACCGTTTTGGTCGCATTTGCTCCTGAAATGTAATTGGGAGCATTTGTGCGAGTTCAAATAATTGTTTTTTTCCAGTCGAACGTCCCTTTCTCTGTACATTCACTAGTTAATACACTCAGTATGTTCAGATTAATTCACCATTATTTGTATTTCTTGGTACATTAATTAATGCATTAAATGACACATGTTAAAATTAAATAAAAACCGGTACTTATTATTCCTCACCGCGAATGAGGACTGGCGCTACCATTGCACGTTTGTAGTGGTGAGAATGTACCATTTTGGTAGGGGGGATTATTGGTGAATACTTTAAAATATAATTTCCATAAGTTTAAGTTTAATGTACCAGCAAATGTTGAGTGTTCTTTTTTGATTGCTTTAATTTATTTAGTAGGGCCTATACTTAATTATAATTATTTTTACATCTAATGTGTTATTCAGCATTCTTACTATTTTAGTTCTTTTCTCTGCCTGTGCATATGGATACACGCAGAGCGGATCACAGGCGACACTATTACATTTGATTACTGTAATTAATTATGTTAAATGTATTATCCATACAGTCTATGGTATTATCCGTTAAAGCTCCTTTCCGTAGTGCGCAAGTGAGAGTGTGTTGGCCTGACTCATTCCAATAACAGTAGTCCCACTGATTCCTTCTCCTTTGTTAAAGTGATGTTTAATTTATTACCTTTATAGTCTTCCTTTACGTCTAAACTTATTGACACGGTCAGAAAACCGAGTGGCTTTTTCTCTTAACTAGTCCAAACTAAACTCTGTAGTGCTGTGTTTACATGCTGTCTCGTCTTTTCTTAAAGTGTAAGAGAACCCCTCTTTCAGCTTGAACACTATGAGATTAAAAAAAATAGTTTTAGGCTAAGAGTTCTATCTTGCGTATATCACGCAAACAATAAGAACCCTTATATAATCGGCACACAATGATTATCATAAGAAAGGTCACATTAATTAAAGTTTGGAAATGGGCTAGCCTAATATTAAACTTTTTAATGAAAAACAAAAAAATCATTGGTATCGGGTTGGTATCCGCCAATACGCAAGTTCAGGTATCGGTATCGGGAAGGAAAAAATGGTATCGGAACATCTCTATGATAACTGTTTTCCCCAGGACTTGCAGAACCAGCTGAAGAAGCTCAGTGGGGAGATCAGGGACAGAGAGAGCGCTCTGGAGCAACAGTATCAGGGGCTTCTGGATCAGACCAACAGGAAACTGCAGGCCCACGAGGTCACCATTCAGCGCCTCACCTCCAGTCTGGCGGACAAGGAGCAGCAGCTGCAGGTGACACAATCACACACTAAGCTGTAAACTTTAGCATAAATTACACTAATATAAGGCTTGGTAAATTGGTGAATAGCTAGATTGGATTCATGGGTGGGTCTAGTCAAGTCAAGGCACATTGGTATACATCGACAAATCAGGGGCATAGGCACAAATCAAACCACATCAGGAGGATCCAAATGCTAAAGAATTAAAGTACGGTTTGAGCCTGGACTTCAAGGAATCAATGGAGGGGGAAGATCTGATAGAGACGGGGATGCTATGCTAGGCGGGAGGAAATGAAGGCTTCGATTACCTTCTCAAGATCATTGAATGAGAGAAAGGACTTGATTATGGCAATAGTATGAAGCTGGAAGAAACTCGCTACTTTTTGTGTTTTTGTCTGTGTTTTTCAGGAGTATATGAACATGGTTAGAGATTTTGAGCAGAGCAGAAGCCCCGGAGGAAGCGATATCATGCTTACCAAGCTTCGAGAACGACTCAAAGAGAAGGAGAAGGCTCTTGAGGTGTGTGTGTGTGTGTGTGTGTGTGTGTGTGTGTGTGTGTGTGTGTGCACGTGTGTGCATGTGTGCATGCATGCATGCGTGTGTGCGTGTGTGTGTGTGTGTGTGTGTGAATGGATGGAT
>OMNO01014101.1:0-14310 GCA_900303215.1 Trachyrincus scabrus | reverse complement strand
GGTGGGGGAGTAGTTCGGAGACATGGCTCCACCTGAAATGTCAAACACAGAAAGCAGGCTTACAAGGGAGGCTTACAAGGGAGTGTAGCATTTGCATATGTTACGCGAGCCAGCAATCCATAACTTTTTTAATATACTTATCCATATAATTGCAGCTAAACTACAACTCAACAACAACAACTGGGATGCCTGGTGCAAGCCAACATGGACGCCAGCCGACTAGAGGACATTTTCCGGAGCATAACCTACCTGGAGAGGGGATGTAGGGGCTGGCTGGCCCCGGAGAGCCCGGAGATCCAGGGGTAGGGGACCAGGCTGGCGAGTAGCCCGGGGAGAAGCCACTAGCATCAGACGCGGCGCTGGGTGAAAAGCCTGCTGCCCCGGGAGTCATGCCGCTTCCTGGACGGGTTAAAAAGAAACGAAACGGTGAGTAACTTGGAAAGCAAACATGACAACGCATGAACACGGACACACGTTGTGTACACTTACCCACGCTGGGGGACCATGCGCCGTAGGCCGGGGTTGCGCCCGTGTTCCATGGGGTCATCGCAGGTGACATGCCACTCATGGGGCTGGGTGCCGAGCCAAAGAACATTCCAGTAGCTGCACAAAAAAATTAAAATAAAATAAATCAGATGCAGCATCAACATCCTGGCTCTACATTTTCAAGGTCATTCGACAATTCACAAAAAACCTTCCTGTGGCATTTCCAACTTACGTCCAGCCACGCTGATGCCGGGTATGTTGGTAGGGATCTCCATGCCGTATTTGCACTTCTCCGCGTCCAGCAGCAGGTCAAAGCAGCCTGTGCCGGCCGGGGCGAGCTGGCCCAGCATGATGTTCTCCGACACGCCCTTCATGGGGTCGTTCTCACCGTGGGACGACGCCTCCATCAGCACATCCACCTGGTAGGTGGACATGGCCACATTAAAGAAGCAAGTTAAGCAAGTTGCGCAATGTTTCCATGCTTAACAGCTGTATCAAAGAGACTCGTCCATAATAAAGGCCGGATAAACACAACGTCAAAAAAAAGCGCAAACTTACCGTTTCCTCAAAGGAGCACTTCATGAGAGGACCCGTGTCTTGCCGGTTGATGCCGTGACGCGTGATGGCCATCAAGTGGCCTCGGCAGGTCATGGTATCGCAAAGCAGGGCCAGATGGCGGTAGTTGACGTAGGAGCCGTCAAAGGAGATCACGTGGTACAACTCGCGCTCCAAGGCCTTACGGACGGCCTCGATTCCGAGTACCTAAGAAGGGAGAGGAGAACGGTCGGAATGAGATCGGAAAGTATGCAAAGTAGCGATGCGTACGCAAAAAGCAGGGATGTTTTGTGCATACCGTGAAGATCTCCACGATGTCGTTGGACGTGGTCCGGACGGGGTCCACGTCCTTCTCGCTGAGGACCCGCATGAGTCCCACGCCGTCTGTCTCCAGGATCCACTCCTGCAGGGCCTTGAACTCGCCCTCCTCTGTGATGATTATCTTCTTCTTGTTGTCCGTCTGGGGCAAGTGCATGTATACCTGGAGGGGACAACGCGCACACAGCGGGAGTTGGATCACTCTGTGGACCGCCTTCACCTCACAAGCATGACTTGGACTACAACTTTCATACATCCTGTCTAAGAGGGAAATACAGCAACTGGCGTAATTCATAAAACATCCAACCTATTCAATATATTCTACGGCAGCTCTAATTTATACAAGATAAAATATGTATATGCATCATCTATTTCTCCAAGTGTGTCTCCAAGTGTTTCATTGTGATGTACAAATAATTTGCGGTGTAAAAGTTGTTCCCGCATTACCTTGCTGATCTGCTCAATACCCTGCAGCGTCATGTCCGTCAGCATGTTGGACTCGATGCATCTCAAGAAGACGTCGTCGTCCATTTTGTCCACCACCTCTTCGTCCTAAACAGATAAAATAATTCAAGTCAACAATGGGGGGAAAAAGTAGAATTACCCAAACGTATATATAGAACTCAACAATGGTTAACTGCGCTACAGAAGACCTCAAATCCTCCTCACCTCTTGGAACTTGTTCTCATCACTGTTCATGATCCTGATCCGCAGAACCAGCTTCTCCGCATTGTCGTCATTGAAGATACAGTTCAGGTCATCTCCAAAGCCTGGCCGGACATGGCAAAACATTGCAGGTTAACGTACACACGTGTCCAGCTATATCCGAGTTCCCCCCCCCCTCGTAGAAACCGTGCAGGTGTTTCTGCCAACGCAGGGTGTTCACCTGCGTTGATCTTCTCGGCGATCTGTTCCATGGTCAGCTTGCGGTCCGTCATGTGCTTGCGGTCGAGCTCGATGCGCAGCAGCCACGGGGAGATGCGAGTGACGTCAAAGTCGGGCATCTCGTAGTAGACGTTGACCCACTCCTGGTCCTCCGTCACCACCGTGCTCTGGGGGTTGGGGTCGTAGTAGATGGCGGTGTTTGCCGTCACCTGGGGGGGAGGAGAAAAAATATTGTCAAGTAAAGTATTTCATGAGTCTTAAGTATTTCATGAGTCCACAGTGGATTAAATTAAAATGTGGTCCTTACCTTGCGCAAGGTTGTGTGCTCCAGTCTACACAGGATGTCCTTGGCCCGCTCTGCGTCCCGGGCCGCCTGCCCCAGCAGGAAGACCGTGAGCGAAGGCGTCTTGGGCCTCTTGGAGATGTTGATCAGCTCCTTGAGACGAGGCACGCCCAGCGTGACGTTCTTGGCCGACACGCCGGCATAATGGAAGGTGTTCAGTGTCATCTGCGTGGCGGGCTCTCCCAGGGACTGGGCTGCCAGGGCTCCCACCATCTCACCTGGGTGGGTCTGGACAGGAGGAGGTGCAGTGAGTGAGAGTGTGCCTCTAAATATTTACTTTACGTTATTATTTACTTATTTAACATCTAAAAGTCTAAAGACATCACAGCAACGATCGTAGAGAGCTCGTACATTCTTTCCATCCTGACTCGAGACTGCATGCACTTCTGTCTTTACCGAGAGCTGACTATTCTGGGATCACACATTAACGTGATCCTGACTGGCGGTCAAGTCGAAGAAGCCCGGACTCACGATGGACTGGTTGAACCGGGTCTCGATCTCTCCGAGCAGCCAGTCATAGGCCTCGGTGGACAGGCGGAACTCCTCGGTCATGCGCTTGGAGCAGAGCGTGGAGCGCAGGTGGATGTTGAAGAGCAGCGTGGCGTTCTCCTGGGCCTGTTTACTCAGGTCGTCCTCGCCGTTCACGATCACCAGCTTCTTGCTGAGCTCGCGAACACCTGTGGGCAGCAAAGGGGACGTTTTGATCCATGTGCTAAATTATACAGACAAAGACGTTCCAGAGGAATTGGGCTACATTGTCCTGATACCAATTTCAACTCATGACAAGCATCTCCCTTGAAAAATATTTATTCAGCATTTCTACATTTAATGAATTCAACGATGCTGATAAATAGACCTGTAAGTCAACTGTATATATCTTTATATAACCTTTATATACCAAGCAGTGCTGAAGGGAGCTGGCTATAATCCCATAGTCCAACATTTGCCAACTTGGATGACAAAACCCAGGGAATATAAAATGTTATTTTAAAAGAATAAAGGACTGGCATACCCTCGACCACGCGGAGTGGATTGAGGTCTGTGGGGATCCGGGGGTTGATTCGGAAGATCTTCTGGGCGTTCCAGATCATTCTAGCCAGGTTGCACGGCAGCACCACCTAAAGGTGGGGAAGAGAGGTGATGAATCATACAACTCCTCACACATCAGCTCCTGCTTATTAAACAGAATACATGTTCAACTTCATACCTTGCTGTCTCCGGTGGGGAAGATGGCACGGAGGATCTCCCTGTCCTCCTTCATCTTATCAAACTCCCTCTCCAGGGCGCCCTGGACGTGAGCGTTGGTCAGCACGTCTTTCACCACGTCCTCCTGCAGGGTGCGCCGCAGCGCTCGCTCGTTGGTGCAGTCAAACCTAAACCTGGAGGGCGGATAACAGCGGGGTTAAGCCACCGGTGCTGCGGCCGAGACGTCTTAAGGAACATTACACTGAAGGACCTCCTTCTGTCAAGACCGGCGTAAAAAAAAGAGAAGAAAAAAAAGACCATGAACCGAGACCCGGTGTGTTTAAATGATACTTGTGATAAAGTCTAGTGCCTCCTAGTCTTGTCTCTCGTTAGGTATTCATTCAGTACCACAAACAACGTAGAAGTATAAACTAATAAAACAGGTGTAGCTCTAAGTTAATTATGTAGGTATGCCAGTGCTAATTCCCACCGATGTTCACCCCTACTAGTACACCTCTGATAAAGGCCCACTGCAGGCAACATCCCTCTGGAAACACTTGACGTTGAGAGACTCACTTCTTCTCGAAGGCCTTGTTGGAGGGCTTGAGCGTGGCCATGTTCTGGAACTCCACGGCCTCCCCGGCGAGCCCGTCCTCGCCGTAGCGCAGCTGGACCACCTGGTTGATGGAGTTCCGCACCGTGGCGTCGTACTTCACCATCACCGACTCCATGGACTTGATCAGACGACGCTGGATGTAACCTGGAGGTGTTTGGTGGGGGAATAATCAAACTGTGAAAACAGGTTTTTTTCCCTCCGTCTTGGGATTACCTTCTGGAAATGTCAACAAGTGGCCCATTTTCTGCTGCCGCGGCTCACCCGTCTCGGCCGTCTTCACAGCCGTGTCGATAAGCCCCTCTCTGCCTCCCATGGCGTGGAAGAAGAACTCGGTGGGCGTCAGGCCGGCCAGGTACGAGTTCTCCACGAAGCCCCTGCTCTCGGGGCCGTAGTCGTCCTTGATGAAGTGGGGCAGCGTGCGGTGCTTGAAGCCGAAGGGGATGCGCTTGCCTTCCACGTTCTGCTGGCCCACCACGGCAATAACCTGCAGGGGGTCACATCACAATATCGTGAGGATTCTGGATGATGAAGGATTATATATAACATTTCAAAAGTCTATGTCGAACCCTAGCGAACCTGTTAAAAACTCCCTTAGGTTTAATATGCAAAGCCTATTCAAATAATGTATATATGATTTGAATACAAATTGGCAAAAGAGAAACCCTGCCACAGGTGCCTTTGCTTCTTGACGTGGTTGAAAATGGTAAAACCCCCTCCCTATATTTACCCCATTTCCCAACACCCCGATCCGGCGCCGCTGAAGGCGGGCCTGCCTACCTGGGAGATGTTAATCTTGGACCCCTTGGAGCCGGCCACCACCATGGACTTGAAGTTGTTGTACTCTGACAGGGACTTCTGCGCAGAGGAACCCGTCTTGTCACGGGCGTCGTTGAGGATGCGGTTGACCTGGTTCTCAAAGGTCTGCCTCAGCGTGTTACCCGGCGTGGGCTCCAGCTCGTTGTTGTGGGCCTTCTCGATGACCTGTGGGGGAAAAACACCGCGAATCATTTCAGGAACTTTCCTATTTCACTGTCATTTGTGCCCCGAAAAGAACTGCCTTGAGCGCATGCACGACGGGTTATACTGGTTACGTCTGGTGCTCTTACTTCTATCACATCTTGTTTGGCTTTCTTGATTGTATTCTGGATGTCAAGGTAGGTCTTTGCGTCGGCAATGGAGTCTCCGATACCGATGGAGTGACCTGGATGTTACAAACCGTGATCATATTGATGTATTAAAAATGTGAGTCAATCATTCCATCATTTTATGCAAAAATATCCCATATTAGCAGAATGTTGCATGAGTGCACAACTCAATGCTTTGACTCCTTGTTCCCTGACCTTCAATGAGCAGCCAGTTGTTCACCACCGTCTGGATGTTGGAGTAGAACAGTCGGGTGATGTCGTGGCCCATCTCCAGGTAGGAGATGTGGACCAGGGAGCCGGCCGACGTACCCAGGGACTTCTTGCACAGGATGCCCATGATCAGCTCGCCGTTCTCCACTATCACCTGGGGAGGAAGCAGGAGACGAGGCAAAGGTGAGCTTCAAATAATGTGCTTTATGATGCACATGGAAGTTGTGTGATATTTTATGCATGAAGTTGTATGATATTGTGTGCACCAGACCTTAGTGTCTCCGGGAGAGATGTGTTTGTAGGGCCCGCTGTCCTCCTCGTCGGGGTGGGTGCTGTGTGTTCGGATCACGTTGATGTGTCCGGGAATGATGAGGGTGAAGATCTGCTTGCCCGTCCACAGGGGGCGGGGCTTGATGATGGCCGGCTGGGGGACCTTGCCGTCCCAGGTGGAGAGGAACATGAGCAGGTTCATCACCTCGCCCTGCCATGGGGGGGAGAGAAGCAGACAGGCGGAGCTGAGTGGTCCGTGAAGGAGTTCAATGTTTGTGTATGTGGAATTAAAAACTTTCAAGGCAGAGATCAATGGTTGTTAATTATTGTCAATGTCTTTTTTATTATGCTATATTATTTTACATTCATCCCCTTTCTCTGCCCCTTTTCACAGAAAACCTCTCCAAAGATGGAACACTTCACGTCTAGAAAGTAAGTAATACAAAATGACTCGCATGTCGCGACTTTATAAACGTTTACTTCAAAACAAACGCAACACAAAGAGGGGGGGGGAGTAGTAGTCCTTACCCGCTCTAGGAAGACGTCCCTTTTGGTGAACTTGCGTACAGCTGTGAGGGTGTCCTGCACAATTCCCATGACGGGCCTGTTGGACTGGGGCGTGACGATCATACGCGGCACCATGGCCAGCTCCTGGATCTCCGCCCTGGTCTCCAGGGACTGGGGGAGATGCAGGTTCATCTCATCCCCGTCAAAGTCAGCGTTGTATGGGGTGGTCACACTAGAGAGGGAGGGACTTGTTATTGAACGTGTATACTCAGCGTATTAGAAAACAATTAAATTAACTATCAAAACAGGAACCATTGCAACACAAGCTGGGTGCTGTCCAGAGGGAGTGCCTCCAACACAGACTACTAGTATTACTTGGGAATTACCAACTGTAAACTGACATTTTACAGCCCAACATATTGGAGAGTTTACACAAATGATATCTGGTCATAATGTGTCACCTGAGGTTCATTCGGAAGGTGGACCAGGGCAGGATTCGCACCCTGTGCCCCATCATGGACATTTTATGTAGCGTGGGCTGTCTGTTGAAAATGATGATGTCACCGTCGCACATGTGCCTCTCCACCTATCGGGGAAGAATATTGCGTTAATTAGGAATGCTTTAGATGTGATGCGTTTTTTTTACAGACTGGAATTGTTCCTGTGCTCTTGCCTTGTAGCCAATCTGTAGATGAAGATCACTGGGCTTAGGGTGGAACCGTAGGTCAATCCTGTCCCCATTGTCACGGATGATGTACTTGGCACCGGGGTACTGACTGTTTCCTCTTCGTACCAGCTCCTGTAACCTGGAAACGATCGAGGAAAGCGCAGTGTTTTAGCACACCAATAACACGCATGCGGGATCATTCAGTATACAGAAGTCAATAAATAGTCTTGCATGCGAAAAGACAACGTGCGCCATACCTGTCAATGTTAAAGGGTGTGACGATTTCCGGGAAAGTCATGTTGGCAGCGATGGATCGCGGAACGCCCACTTGGTCAATCTGCAGGTTGGGGTCCGGGGTGATGACGGTTCGGGCGGAGAAGTCCACGCGCTTTCCCATCAGGTTACCGCGGACTCGCCCCTCCTTCCCCTTTAGACGCTGCTTGAGGGATTTGAGTGGGCGCCCAGATTTTTGCATTGCCTAAAAATGAGAAGAAGAAAAGTATTAGCAGCGTGAAAGAGAAATGTATTCCAAATTTTTTTATTTTTACGTTCATTTCATATTCAAAGAACAAAGAGCACATCCGTACCCTGGGCAGTCCAGGCAACTCGTTGTCTATCATGGTGGCCACGTGGAACTGAAGCAGCTTGACGTCCTCTGCGATCACGTGGGCCGCTGCGCCGCTCTGCTCGTTCCTCCTCAGCTGGTTGTTGATCTTGACGATGTCGGCAAGCTTGTGCGTCAGGTCGTCCTGGGCAACAGAACACGCGGCGCATTAGTTTTGGCTGGAAACCCAAGTGTATCAACTCAAATGCTTCCCCGTGCAATTCAAATGACGCCGTTTAACCCTCGAGAAGCACACCTGGTTGCGAGCGGAGCCCTGCATGACCACGGCCGGTCGGACGGCTAGCGGGGGCACGGGCAGCACGGTCACGATCATCCACTCGGGCCGTGCAAACTTGGGGTCCATGCCCAGGATGACGTCCTCCTCGTCCGAAATGCGCTTGAAGATCTCGTGCACGCGCTCGGGGTTCAGCAGGATCTTCTTCTCCTGGGAGTCCTCGTTGACGTGCTTCCACTCGGCGTACAGCTCCAGGCCAGAGCGACGAATGCGCGGCTGGTAGCGCCCGCAACCCCCGTGACCCTGGGTGAGAGAGACGCAAAGAGGGGTGAGGAGGGCACAGAACGTGAGTGTTGTGCAACTAACAAAGCAGCGTTGCGGATGTTGAAGTACGACCAACGTTGGTGGCATCAGCGGCAGATGGGAGATGGTGGTAATGGTGATAACATTACCTTCTCCTTGGTGATGTCCTCCTCTGCATCTTGCTGTTCCACACCAAACTTGTTGTCCATCTCCTCCCCGCCTTCACAGATGTTTTTGCCTTTACATAGCTCGTAAACGTGTGTCAGGCGCTTTCTGGGCTGTCCTTTAGATTTACACAGGATGTCTTTAATCTTGGGATTGTTCTGTAGTAATGATAACAAAAGGAAAATTAATCAAAAGAGCCTTTCCATATATTCGACTACATTGCAGTGGAAATAATTCTGAGCATACGAACCGAATCGACTAATAGTTTGGAGCAGAAGAAGCAGACGCATCGGAGAACCTTCATGATCTTCGTTACGAAACCAACATGGAAAACTGGCTTTGCCAGCTCTATGTGCCCAAAGTGGCCAGGGCATTCTGTCATGTTGCCTGGAAGACAAGTGCAAGTAGGAACATGTCAATGCTAATATTTCCCCACCTTTGTGTAATGATGTATGGAATGACTTACGCTGGCCACACTTTACCTGCACATGTCTGACACCTTCCAGATCTTTCTATGACCCCTTGTCTTGGGTCCATAAGGCCACCAAGTTTCGGACGCCCTCCTTCAGTGGTTTCGGGGTACTTAATTCCCCCTTCAGTGACAGACATCCGTTTCTGAAGAGATAGCCATGATGTGAAAGTCATTGAAATGATAACCAACAAGTTCATAATACAGTCAATGCCTTGAGTTAAATCCCAAAATCGATTTAAAATTAACATCAAAAAACATCAAAATCATTCTCAAGGAACTTCTGCCTGTATGGTCATTGCCAGATAGAATTACTTTGATAATAAACCAAAATACCTTATGATATCGAAAGAAAACATGTATAGCAAGGAATTTCTTGGAATTAGCTTTTATTAGAATTTCATTGCATTTTAAATCAGTTGAGAGGGTGAAACAAACTTGTGAAAACTTAATGGTAGAAGAATTAGCTCTGTAGTGTACATTATTAGCCACTGTGACATTTGTGTGAAAGTCTACGTGTAAAACGGTCAATATTATAGGGGGTTTAATTCATGAGATGGCCTGATTTAGTAACGGTATGCTGAAAGTTTGACCAACTTCCTGCAATATGCCCTTGCTAGTTAGCGCAAGCCTCACTAGCTCGACATAGCTAGCTATGCTAGGCTAACAGCAAACGTTTCCTTGTAAATAGAACCATGTCTTTAATACGAAAGCAAAACCGCAAGGCTAGTGATGAAATCGTAAGATTAATGTGTGAACGATCAGAGAATAAATGAATACCCAGTCCCCAAAAGAAAACCTACAAGTTCATCTGGGCTGATGATGCCGAATTGCACTCTCTTGATGAGGCGCAATGGGCATGCGCTGTCGCCGGAGGGCGGTCCGTGCATCCTGTCTATTCAAAGAGACGCGTCCTCCCTCGGCACGCCGCTTTGTGAGAAAGAACAGCTTTAAATTGTAACCAGGAGTAAGTCCAGGCCGCCAGTGGTGACCGGAACGTCTCCGAAGGCGATATCCCAACTTCTTGCTGCCCTAGGAACCTATTATTTACGTTTTATTCCCAACTATTCTATCTACCAGCTATCCCCTTCCCTTTTCCTGTTCTACTCTGTGGAGCGCTCTCCGCGCTTCTGAGAGCTAGGGCGCCCAACGCTCTGTTTTATAGACTGGATTTCTGCTACAGGGTCACAGACTCGAAAGTGCAGGGACTTGCTCATTCAGAGGAGGAGCGTGGATCCATATCGTAAAGAGCCTATTGGCTATTGCACACGACATCATGAATAATACATTATATTACACGTATAGCCAATTGAAAAGCACGTCTGTTCAGCCTACGAATAGTATCTGCTTCGACGCCATCAGCCAAAGCTCAAAGTCATCCTATTGGATAAAAATAAGCGGAGGCGGTTCCACTATGCACTTCTGGATTGTAGAATTTGAATATTTAATTTTGTTCCCAGCGATTGGTGTTTTTCTTTAATAAGATGCAAGAAAATGACACCGCCGACCAATAGCAATGGAGATGTAAAGAAACATCAATAATTTGGACAAACCCCGCCTTATTTCCGATGTTTGCCGAAATTTACCGATATGAATTTCTTCCCTCTGAGCAAAATTAAAAAAAATCTGTGTTGTGCCGTTCGTCTCGCTCTGGACCAGCTTCGACTCCAAGAAAAGAAGCTCGTGGTTGAGGCCTACAAAAACTCGGAACAAACCACGAGAACAAAATATATAATCTTTCATATTTTTCAGCCAGAATCGGAATATCTGTGTTATTTTTGTTACTGTATCGAATGGCCATCGAAACCGCAGCTTATATTGACCGCGTTTCGCTTTTTACGGGACTCGGTTGTAAGCCTCGGACTCGCGTGTGACTCCGTGCCGAGCGGTGGACTACCCGACCCGCACAGCTGCCGGGAAAAGTCGGAGAAAGCCTGTGGTGTTACAGTTACCTTATTTATAAAACAATACGTACCATTTATTAAACTACATGGTACGGTGCTGTGTAATCTTCATTGTGCTCGGTTTAATTTCACGTTAGGGTATTTATTTCTGTATTTAAAGCCGATGTTAAGAAGTAGGCCGTGTTTTAGAACGCTATTAACGGGGACCCTGCCTTTGGCGGTAAGAAGCTGTTGATGGGCGCTCATCTGTCTTTTAACCAGTCTGCGGGATTATAGTCACCGATTAGTTTGTCATGTTATGCTGTCGTTGTCTCCTCAAAAAGCAGTACGATAATAGTTGTTTACACCTGGCTAGTGTTTTTGCCGCTGCCGATCGTGAAGCTAGCCGATAGCCTGCTAGCTAAACGGTGTTCGTTTCGGCAGCCGTCTCCATGTTCGTGTTCCTCGACGTGGAAGATAACCGACACGGTGTCGGTTGGTGTCGTCCGTGTGCGTCACGCGCGGTTTATTCGTGTTAATGTAGCTTTCAACCGTTGGTGAAATATGGATTTTTTTTTGATTAAGCTAATGTCAAATTGTACTTTCCTAACATCGCAGGCTATATTATTATTCTTATTGTTTTGATCGGGCGGTGAACCTTGGGGGGGGACGTTGTTGTGTTGTTGTGTTACATGATGGTCTGTGTAATTCACCGCCGGTATATTCGGTGTTTTCGGCCGCCTTTTGTCGCTGGACGCGGTCGCGCGCGGCGGTCAGAGCCAGGCTCCGCGACTCCAACATGGCGGCGGCGGGTTGACGATGTTGTGAAAAAAGAAAGATGGAGTCTGGAATCTTCTTGTTGGCAGAGCCCGACATACTAACCGGTCGCTCCGTTCCACACACACACACACAGGTCGCCTTGTTTTAACCGTCGTCACTAATCCCCCGCGTGTAAGCCCTTCTTCTTCTTCGTGTGGGTTGTTCACGGTGTTCTTGGAAGTCTGTACCTTTTTTTTTAGTCTTTAGTTCGAGTGTGTGAAGACAATACGGTGAACGTGAGCACCAGTGGTGCCTTGTCTGGTGCTGGTGCTTGTGATCTGTGTGTTGACTAGACTGGTTCTTCCTTCACCGGTTGGGCCTTGCTTTAATATCGATCGACCGTGAGATCCACGGACTTGTATACACCATACAATTGACTAATCACAATATGGGACTTGGTACACGAACTTATCGGTAGTTGTTTTGTCTGGACGTTGTCAGGGCCCCACAGAACACCCCGCTGTTCTGAGTCATATCTGAGGGTTAATGTCGTCTGTTAGGTTTTCCTGTTGGCCGATTTTAAGACCAGACCAGACCAGACTAGTGACTTGGTTGACTTCGAGTCTAAAAGAATAGACGATTGCTACAGTGTTCCAATCGCCACCGTGTTGACGCCTAATTTAATTGTGTCTTGTATTGCTTTTCTTCACATCTGTAAATGCAACATGTTTGCCAATTTCAGCTGTTCTCTAAATAAACCATTTAAACCAACTTGCATTGTCATGTGTGTTCTTATGTGTGCTGGTGCTGATCATGGTCTGCCATGATCAGTACCCTAACCCTGCTGTTCCGTTGGCATAAAGACTGTCGTTGCCTTTCATCTCGGTCAGTTAACTAGACCAGAAGACGTTTCAGGAACTGAAGCAGTGTTACGTGCTGCACCGACACCGTCTATTTTATTGAATGTAATGTATTCCCCTTTCCATTTAAGTGTAAACCAAAACGTCCCACTGTACAACGACGTAACCCATACTCGATTTTAAGCAAGTTGTTTTTCCCTCACTTATTCAGCTTACCAAGTAAGCTAATACCAAAGCCATACAAAGGAGTCTTTTATAGTGCCTTTGGCTCCCCCCTCTGGTTCATATGATGAATTGGCTGCTGTTGCACAACCGCAATTTGAATGGCTAATTCAGTAATCGAAAGTGGACACCTGCGCCCTCTACTGCCTCAAAGTGGTTGGTGCCGTAAAATAATGAACTTGCTTCATGGATATACCAATTATAATTGTTGAAAACTTTACACTCCCACACACTATAAAATAGGCCTTCATCGCAGAGGTGTATCTCATGACGGTAATGGACACTGGCATGTCTACAGACCTATAATTCATTTAATGAGCTGTGTTAACCCCTACTATTACATTTCTGTGATAAAGGCCTATACTCAATGCTTTTGTAAGAACAATTGCAACAATATAATGAACATTGGTCACCCCATCACCCTCTATGCCTTAATAGGCTTGTATATTTTTTGTTGCAAAACTTTATTGGAAATGCAATGACATTCATTTAAGAGTCATAAAAAACATACACTTTTTGAGAATACTGTACTATAATACTATTACCTGTCTTTTTAAGGGTTATGTCTCCCTTCAGGAGTCTGATTAAACCTACATAAACCTCATTCAGCATCCAGTAGCCTTACTATAAATTATCTCATGAAATATCCCTAATATAAACTAAGCTGTGTATGGTTTATGCATTCTCACAATATCATTTTACTAAATGTATGACTGTACGTGGTTGGTAAATATCTTACAAATTACATTTGGATACAACATGGCACTAATACCATTTTGTTCACTGTCCAATATAGTTATGTCATCTTTTATATTAAACTCAAATCCACAATAATTGCATCAGTTCTATTGCAAACATCTACTGCTAAGATAGACTTGTTATCTCAGAATTGTCATATACTCCAATACAAAAATTTTGTAAATACATATTTATGTTTTCTAATAGACCTACATTTACATTTCACATTTACATTTCGTCATTTAGCCATTTAGCAGATTTCTATCTTTCTTCTTTCTTTCTATCCAAAGCGACTTACACGGGAGGCTGAGAACAATAACAGCATACAGTCAGTTGGAGTAGCTACAAAAAAAAGGGTGTATTGCAATAACTTTTGCCTATGAATCTAAATCGCCTCATAAAGATTATGAAGGGCATTAGAGATGGCTGGTGATGACATCCCATGTCAACAGGAAATGACACGTTAGCGCGCCCCAAAGGTTAATCGATATGAACTGTGACCTCAGCCTCTCTGCACCTACCAATGAGGGTACTCGAGTTCCTTGGTGTGAGTAGCTCTACACTTAACAGTTAAGGGTCAGTAGTGTCCACTGTTAAAAATAACCAACTGCTCTAACTCAACTGGTAGTAGAGCATGGCATTAACACTACCAGGGTTAGGGGTTTGATTCCCAGTGGGACCAGTTGACTTACAATCCCCACTCTGGGTATATTTGATATTTAGCTCTTTTTCTGTTTAGCTTTAGCTTTTTCCACATAGTTTCCTTGCAGTTTTGTAGGGAACTGCTTTGTGCCTTTCCCCTCTATCATGCTGAGGATTTGGATTCCTGGAAGCAGGACTTGTGGAGTTCTCATATCCAGGGGGAGCTGCAGTCAGGAGATGTCA
>OMNO01014096.1:0-10363 GCA_900303215.1 Trachyrincus scabrus | reverse complement strand
CCTTGAACAAATCAAAAATGTTACTCTAATACATGCAGTAGTAATAATAATAATAATAATAACAATAATAATAATAGATGTACTAATACTAATACTAATAGACCTGGTGAATAATAAAACCAGGGAGAGCTGCATTGAAGCCATGTGTTTCCATCTGGTTTTAATGCCTTCATCCTAATTCAAGTCCAACGGGGACACGACGCATCGCATGTTGTGGACTCACTGTTGCAGTGGATGATGGTGAAGATGAGCAGCGCGAGGAAAAGGCAACAGCCCCCTGCCAGGGACCCCAGGATCACGGGGTCACAGGCCACGGGGGGGGGCCGGGCTGAAACACAGGGGACATTTCTTCAGCCTAAACGTATTCCACCGTCATTTAAGAAGAGTCGGTGGGACCGACTGAGACGTGATGTGTGTGTAACGTTAAGACAACAACCGTACCTTCAGTGTTGGTGTCGCAACGGCACGCCTTTGTTGTTGTTGTTGTTGTTGCCTTTGCTTTGGTGACTTTGGCAGGCGCGGCGGTGACTGGAGCTAAAGGAGATAAACAGTTCATTATAATTAGAAAAAGAACACCTGAAATGAATTCATCCCCATGTATGCTCCACGAGAGTCTAAGTATTTAGGGGATGTAGTGATTTGTGTGTGTGTGTGTGTGTGTGTGTTAATAAGAGTTTATAATACAAGCCTCTCACCGTCTCCAACAAGACGCGTGATTTCTCCAAACGACATCACGTTGCCGATCAGCGACGCGCAGCTGTACACACCGCTGTCTCGGTTCGCGTCGAAGGACTTGAGCTGGAGGATATCCCTGTCAATCTTTGCGGTAATGTAGATGTCGTGTGTGCCAGAACTCTTCTTTATGCCGTTGTTGGAGAAAGACCCGATGAATTCCGCCCCGTTGGCGACGACCCGGAGCCAGATGACCAGGGAGGCCTTGGATTTGTCAGGTGGTTCACAATGGATTTCAACCTTCTCCCCTGCTTTAAGGGTGATGTCCTTACCGTGTACCGATGCAGAGTCTGAAATATAAAACTGAACTTTTAAAGACATTTTGAAACATTTTTTAACTTCATATCTCGGAACTAGAGGCCTACAACACACATAGACTACCATTGCGCAAATTTGCATTGATAACAACACATATTCAATTTAATGTAGGTATCAAACTTAACTACAAATACAGTAAATAAAACTTACTTTGAAATACAATTAAAAGGAAAATGGCCGTAATCATTTTTTGGTCCATTTTTCAGCTAGGTAGATAGATATAATCCTCTCTTGGCGTGGAGTCAGCCCACTGTGACACCACGTAGTGAAGAAGCCACGCCCACCTGTAACTTATCTCTCAACCATATCAAATAGGATCATTGCAGTGGATTCTTGCAAAGAACCTTGTTGCACTAGTTGGTTTGGAGGATGTGTCTGTATGGTGACACCTAGAACCAGGGGGGTGGGCGGGGTGCAAGCTTGTGTTTCTAGACAATTCCTGGTTAGAGCCTGAATTAATGAGGACATTGTTGTACGGATCTGGGGAAATATTTTGTAAAAGCCATAACTGAATTTCAGGAATTATATTATGCTGTTGTAGCATATAGGCTAGTTGAAAGCTATGTCAACATGAGCGTTAAAGGTGCTATATGTAACAATGACACCAAGTGTTTAAAATGGGTACTGCAGTCCAAATTCACAATATTTCTGTGAATTTGGACTCAGGACTAAAAGTCGAAGCGCAAGACGAGCGGAGCGCATTATATTCTATTGTGACAATGACAAGTCCTACACTGTAAAAACAATATTCAGTGAGTGTATTTGTGTCAGTGTGTGGCTGCACACGTGTGCGTGACAAAGAGCGAGAGACAGCTTAGTTAGTTACACCATGAAGAACATCTGCGAAACTCCTCGGATACTGTCTGACAGTTTTGTGAGCAACTGTCAGACACTGTGATTGTGTGGGGTTGGCCACAAGCATTTCGTCAGCAAGCACTCTCTGATCAAGCACTCCGACCGTATCCCAGCATGCATTTGGTCCCATGGAACCTGAAATGTCTCCGGCCAGGTGATGGATGGGAAGAGGCTGAGGAACTGGGGCTGCTGAAGGACTGGGGAGCAATGATGGACCGTCTGTCCAGTATGTGAAATAACTGACCTAAAGATGTGTGTTAATAAAGATAAGTGTCAGTTCGTATTCCCCTCACTAGGTCGTCAATATAATTTCCTACCTAACTGAAAAGCATCCAGAAGTTTTGTGATTTTAATTGGACAGAAAAGGTCCGTCATGTTTTGTTTTATCACATAAACCAGGTCTGCCTTGGTCTCAACACCACAGCTAATAAAATGTTCCATAAGTTTGTTTGGCGTCTCCGTAGGAAGACTTGGTACAGTTGCCAGGATGACTGTGCGCATATCCTCACCAAATGCAGGCATGGTGAAGAGCCATTAAAGTCAAGCCCCATATTTTGTAGTCAGGCAAGGGATAGTAGTCCAACAGTCTCTCTTGAGCAACACAACAGTTGTTTTTCTCCATAGACTCAACACAATGAACACCTTGGGTAACAAGGTATACAGATTGACATTTTTCTGTGATGAAATAGACAACAGAAGCCCTATGAATGAGAATCAATTGGATTTGTCCAAATATCAGCCCTTCCTCATTTTTGCCAATCACAACAAATATGTTATTTCTATACTGGGTGCCCTTCACCGTTGCCTCATGGGTAGGGTTACCTCAAGATCTTTAAGGTCTTTGACCAGTGGGCCCATGACCAACTCTTGGCCAAAAAATTTAAAATCCTGCTCTCCATGAAGGAGAACGAGTTGCATTTGATCAATACTTGATCTATCATGAGGCAAAATGTCCCCGAGAGTCAGGTACACTGCAAGTATTTTATGCTTTGATATGATCCTGATAAAGGATCAGTGCTAGCGATGTTTCCTGCCATATTTTTGCCATCCCAAACATCCCGAAAGACATTTTCTGATTGAACATTGGAATGCACTATTTTGTGCTGTTGTCTCGTTGACTCAGAATGAAAGAGTGATGGAAATGTCTGTTTGACGGGGACATATTGGGCAAAGCACTCCTTACACTCTTCATTCTGTCCCAAACAAATGGGTACTGGCTCTACATAATGAAAACAGTTTTTGAACACAGTTTTCCGTCTCTAATCTGTTTTCAATGCTTGAGTGTTGCAGAGGTCTTCCGTTTTCAGCACCTCAATTACATTCTTAATACCAGCTTCCGAGAGCCAGATTGTATCCAACTTTCCACTCAGTTTGTAACATAAATCTGACTGGCTGGTGGAATGTATCTCATGAAATTCCTCCACAATTTTTTGAATAACAGAGGATGGAAGCAATAACTTTGCCTGTAACTTGAGGTAAACCAGGGCAAAGTTTTTTTTTTATTGCTTTTTCTGGGCATATTTCTGATTTCACTTCATTTGTATTATTCAAAGTCTCACTCAGCCCATCACACAGTTGGTCATGATCATTTACCTGGATTCACAACAGGTGCCTGTAGAATCGAGTCAACTAAACTTCCCTCAGAGGAGCTTTTCTGGTTCAGGTGTGAAGTGAATGCAGATTTCACAGAAAACCCCTTGTTGCATTGTCTGAATGGACAAGTAACTGCTGTGCCTTCAGCAATATGGATCTTCAAATGAGAGAACAAACTCTTCAAATCATCACACCTAACACTGCAAATATCCACATGACAAACTTAGATCAGCACGACACAACCTAGGATCAACCACAGCTTTTCCCTCTATATGGTGTCTGAATCTGTGTTTTTTAAAAGCTGCAAATTTGGTAAAAGTCTGATTGCAACTGGGCATGCCACACTTGAAAGTAAAAAATTGTGTTGCATTCTTGTTCACAGAATTGGCAGGGGAACATTGTGAGAATTAATGGCATAGAGACCAAAATAAATTCAGGTGGCGTCTGCTCACTGTTTGTCCTCTTTCTGTTCCTGTCCTCTCTATTCCTGTTCTCTCTGTGTTCATTTTGTCTATTTATTTATTTAGACTTAGTCTTAGTCCTGTGTCAAATATCCTTGTTAGTTTTTATCATATTTAGTCAACCTCATCCCGTTTTCTTTAAGTCAAGTTTTAGTTGACTAAAAGTCTGGGCATTTCAGTCTTATCTTAGTCAAAGAAAACTGCAAGTGTTTTAGTACAGTTTTAGTCAAAGAAAACCATAAGTATTTTAGTATAGTTTTAGTCAAAAACTGTTGATGGCTACTACTGAATGTAGCGATGTTGGTGTTCTTTTATTCATGAGCCTACATTACATTTTAGTCCTGATTTGGCATGCGCACTAGCACAGGAAATGAAACTGCTGCACATGTCATCTAATGAACAGGATATTTGAAAAAAATAAGCCTTTCACTGAGTTATATCTCTATATCTATTTCGGTGCCCGACTGGTCTGGGACCACATGTCGAAACCTAGATGCACTGGCCGTTTCCACTCCGCACGAGACTACGCCTTGGCAGCTGTATGGAGATCATGGCCACGCACCAAGCCCGCAAAGCCCGCAAGGCCGAAGTGCATTCTGGGTTTACGAGGCTGCTGGCCTGGCAAAAATGTGTGTCCTCTTACTAAATTACTGATTTCTCGCCATTGGAACATTGCAAAAATGCAATATGCATTTTGAGTTGTCATATGGGAATTAAACTAATATTTGATACTTATGGTTGATGCTACAGCGATGGGTTTTGTTATTTTATACGTTGGCAGAATCCACTTTGTTCGCGTTCATTTGTGTGCTAAAAGTGTGACTTTTAGACCCACTTCGCCATGCAATGTAAGTCAATGGGGGAGAGAAAAAAACACTATTTTGGATTATCAAGTTTGAATCTACGGAGCAACTATTGAAGATATCTCACCAATATTTGGAGTTACATCATGGCAAGGTTACCACACAACCCAAACCTCTACCAAATTTGAATTATGCTTTAACATAAAAACAAAAAATCCCCATCACCTGACTAAAGAAAGATGTGAATTTATCTCAATATAGACAGGAATTATTGAGATTGGCAGTTTAGCTATGGCTCTACCAATTGCTGTTTGAATATTATTTCATTTGGAATGAATAGTACCCATAACTGACTCAGTTCTAAGATTTAGAGAGGGAAATGCAGATGATGGGTTTTGATGATCTAATGTGATGAACCATCATGTTGTTACATGTTAGTTAGTGTTAATTATTTGTTTACAGTATATATACTAGGGTTGGGCAATATCCATTTTTTAAAACCCCTAAAACCTCTACCCAAAACATTGAGGTTCATGGTTCAACTGTCAGAAAAATGCAACTCATATAATTAAGTCTTATAACATCTGTTTCCAATGTGCCACAGGGTGGAAGCAATGGCCTGTAAATCACTTTTTTCTGCATTCTTGTTTCATACATAATAAACCCATTAACAAATCCAGTATAAGGCTACTAGGCATGTTTGACTAGCAATGAATTATGACCTTCATGAACTTGCTATTCATAACTTTGTGTTAATAGGCTAAGCTAGGCCTATAAGCCGCATTATATCTGGTTTTGGTGATTTTGAAAAGCAGTTTCACCGGGAGATGGAACGACTTTCCTCATTTCAGCAATGGAGAGTACAGCAGGTTGGAAACTAGATGGCTATGCCTACAATTATAGAACTAGAGTTATATAATAACATAACTATCGTTCTATTTCATGTAGGCTACGTCGTCATACATGATACACCTTATCATGTATGACGGCATACGTCATACACCTTGAAGCTGCGACCGGAGCCCGATTAATGTACCCCTGCTGGGCGCAAGTCCTGGGGCACATCGGACTCAAGAAGCCATGCAAAACACAATAGCCACAATAAAAACCTCCTTCTCCTATAAACACACAAGCGGTGAATAAAGAGAATAGAGTGTGTCCGTAATCTCTGATTCAAGCCTGCTTTTTCATAGAATCCATGAAAAAGGAGAGCAGAGTAACACGGTTCCTCTTACGTCCGCTACCCCCGGAGGCGCGGCTAGGGAATCCAAAGAAGCCAGCGGCGGAGCGCAACAAGGCTCCTCCTACGTCCGCACTCAGTGAGAGGCGCGAAGGAAAAGAGCACACTCGCCGGCATGCTAGAGTGACACAAAATGAGCATCCTACATCCATCCAGCTCTGCTTGCCGGTGAATAAAAAGACACAAGTGTGTAAGGCTAGCGAGTATAGGCAAGGATAGACTAAAGGTCCACCCAAGCACATGATATCACAATCAACCTGACCTAATGAACGCAAAGCGTACAAGAGACAGGGATAATATACCCAAAAATAGATATCATCAGTGGCTGGATGACAGGATATTCACAACGCCGGTTACAACCCGTAACCACATCAAATGAATACCCGGTCACTCTTAATCCCAACGTAGTGAAGGGAACCACTGAGTGACAGGAGGGGTAGGAGCTGTGCCCCCAACTCCAACACAGAGTGGCCGAAAGAGCCCCCTGGTCATGTCCAGCATGTAAAAGTGGACAAAGGGGCTGGGGGATTAGTCTGACAATGTTGGGATGTAACCGCCACTCATCTCGACGGGGACCGCCACGAGACATGAGGTCTTCCCCGAAATTCTGGGCGCCCGTGATGTGTAGGGCTCTTAAACTGAGCAGGTTCTGATGAGCCCACAGCCGGAACTGCTCGGTGGAGGGCAGAGGAGTGCACTCCCGCCTGTTTATATACGTTGCCACTGACACGCTGTCTGTTCTAATCAGAACGTGGCGGCCGCGCACCAGATGAGAGAAATGTAACAACACTTTCAGCACTGTGGAAAGCTCCAACACATTTATGTGAGCAGCAGGGGGCGTCACCCACCCTCCTGCGACCGAGTGAGATGCACGTCCCGCCCCAACCAGTCAACAAGGTGTCCGTGAAGACCACCACGTATGACGTCACTTTGCCCAGGGGAACCAAGGGGGCTTCCCCAATATTCCAGATCGGGTGACACAGAGCGGGGTACGGTGGGAACCTTGAGTTTGTGTCGCCTGGGATCCAATCTCATTTCCTGTGAGCCTTGAGAATAGGGACGTGGAAGTAAGCATCCTTGAGGTCTAAGGATGTGAACCAATCGCACTCTCACAGATCGGAGCAGCGCTCCGCTTTTCAGCACTTCGACAAAGAGACGAGCAAACTCCGCTGCTGGAGCCATGCTCGCAACGTGGTCCTGCAGGTTCATCTCCACCAGCCCCATAAAGAGGGGGGGGGGCGATGCTTGAACTGAATGGGGTGTCCCGACTTCAGTGTGCTGTCCAACCATGTAGGTAAAATGCATCGCTCTCGCCAACACGCATAGCGCTCTGAGGGGGCGAGCAGACAGCTAAGGAGCGATGTTTAAGAATGCACCGTATTCTCCGGTCCCTACCGCCATCACACCGTGTATGAACCAAGGGGGGCCCCACCCGAAAGGGGGGTAGGGGCCGTCTGTTAGCGGAGACCCATGTCACAGACAGGTGGGTCCATGGCGAGCGGATACAGGGGCCTGAAGCAGTCCTCCTGGGGGTCGTCTGCAAAGGGAGAACCCACGTCACAGACCGGTGGGTCCATGGCCAGCGGAGACGGGGGGCCTAAAATAGTCCCCCTGCATGTCATCTTGAACCGGGAGCGGCTGTGGCATGGGGAGGCCCTTCACGGATGCCGCCTCTCCGATGACCTCACTGAAGAGGTCGGCGAACCGACGCGGCTTCACCGCGAGAGCATGAGAGGCACGAGAGTGGGAGCTGTCGTTGATGACGAGCTCGTCAGCTTCCATGTCTGCCTCGGTGAACTCCGGTGGCTCCTCTGTGTTGAAAATGGTGTCGGCTAACTCCACTGAAGTAAAGGTGCCTGGCGAGGAGATCCTTGTGAGGCAGTGAGCGGCAGACAATGCAGCTCACAGCACCCTTGAGTGCGCCACAGACGTGTTCAGCCCCCAGGCAGCGAAAACACGAAGCGTGTTTATCGTCGGGCAGGTAGCTCAGGCAGGTCCTGAAAAGGGCCACTGGGTTGGACAATCAACGCCATCGTTGTCCTTGAATGAAGATGTTATTTCTTCTTCTCCTCGGTTAAAATGTTTACTGGTAACTTTCATTACTGAAAGAAAATGGAGGATGAGTGCCACGCAGCCTTATATACACGGTGCCGTGGGATATGTGAGCGGGGCCCACGTTGATTGGTACATTGTTGAATTTTCAGTACACGTGAGTGCGCGCACGGGACAAGCCCATAAGTCGAAGCCTAGATGGCGTAGTCTACATGAAATAGAACTGTTACGCTCGTTTTTTTATAATATGACGTCAATTTTTCCGCTTATTATTAGTATGTTATGTAGTTATGTATTAGTGTGGTTGGATGTGTGAAAGCCTCTCTGTTGGGGGTGTCTTACTTTGCACACAGAGAGACATACACATAGTTCTACGGTGTGCATACGCCTTACTATTGGATAACAGTGTAGCCAAGCAGTCAACTGCCCCTCTTCAAAATCTGCCTCCTTCTAATCTCAGAAACACACACACACACACACACACACACACACACAGATGCACACACACACACATGCACGCACACATGCACACACACACACACACCAGACATGGTGCAAACATGTTGGCTGTTCTTGCTAACCTTGACTTGGACTGTAGGTGTTTGCTGGCTGTCCGTTTTCATGAATGATAGACAGATAACCCATGATCTGTTTACCTGTGTGTGTGTGTGTGTGTGTGTGTGTGTGTGTGTTTGTGTGTGTGTTGATGTATATTTCTGAATTAGCCTTCATGCATGGCAGAAATTAAAGCCACAGAGCAGAGTTCATTAGGACTCTGAAGTGGAGGATTGATGAAGTGTTAATGTGTCATCTTTACTGGTGAAGGTGCTCAAACAGGCGATCCATGGTAAGATACAGTTTGAGCTGCTCTGCAGCTCGTCTGTGTGTGTGTGTGTGTGTGTATGTGTGCGTGCGCACGCCAAGCTTGTACATTAATTTGTCAGTGTATCAATGTGTGAGCGTGGGCTAAGCTGGCCGGTGCGTGTGTGTGTGTGTGTCTGCGTATATTGTCTGTCTGCTGGGTCTAATCACTCTGTTTTCAACTTTGTGTCTTCCACGTGTGACTGTGTGTGTGCGTAGATCTATTTCATAAACATTAGCTCTAAACACGTGGTTTTGAGTATTTCCAGCATCTACTGGTGAGATATGTTGACCTAACATTGCCTTTCATCGTCATAGGATTGTTGACAGTGGCATAAGTAGGTGATTAAGGGCCCCAGTGCAATCATTGTTATGGGCCCCATATACTGCCATCCAATAACAATATATAAAAAATATATATATTAGTCAAATTACAATTTGAACCAATAGGTTGATCAAGGATTGCCAACTGAAAAGCAAATACTGCCGCAATTGGAGGGGGTTTCTGTGGGCCGGTCTGTGTCATAAAGTCCCCGGACATTTTTTGGTCCCAGTCGATCCCTGGCTGCACAACTCCTATTATCTATATACTTATTATTATTTTTTATTATTATTATTATTTCCAAACCTCCCTACTCAACTCCTCCTTCATACTTTATACTAGAATAATAATTCAAACTTTATATACTCCCTTACTATCCAAACTTTTATGACTCAAAACTTTTATACTATTTATACTTTTTAAGTATTTAAACTTTTAAACTCTTAAACTCCCACATACACATACATGTGATGTTTCTCTGTGTTCTAGAATTGTTAGTGTACAAAATATTAATTATCAAAATCTATAAACTGTCAGTACTCCCACAATATTTAGACCACATAGACATATTATACATTAAAATGTTGAGCTCCTCACATTGATTGCTCTTCTCAATTTCCTAAGCAATGATGTTTATACTTTTTACAAGAGATAACTTTAAATGTTCTCCACATACACACATTGAAATCTAAAAATCTGTTTAGAACTACACATTGTTTTTACAAATTCTAAAAAATAACACAATTCTCTCAGTAGATTATTAATATTCTTCCCAAACGTCCATACTCAACTCCTCCTTCATAATTCATACCGTAAACAATAATTAAAACTTTACTTACTACCTGTCGTGGAAAATATAAACTACACACCACATAAAAGATATGAGCGCAATATATACATATATACAATATATACATATATACAATATATACAATATAGTTAATTAAATAAGCTTTTGTATAAAGTCTCTTTGCACCTTAAAGAGACCTCCCTTCCTCTACTGACACTGTAACCACGAGACCTAACACTACAGCCATGCCATATGGCCCTCTCCCCATCTTCCCCAGGATAGACCACCTCACTCCTTTAGTATGGAAATAACTTGCCATCCCCAAATTCCCCTCTT
>OMNO01014092.1:0-14414 GCA_900303215.1 Trachyrincus scabrus | reverse complement strand
TAGATACCGTTGAGATTGATGGGCGAAGTTACCAGAGAGACAGCCGGTGCTCAAAGTAGTTTCGGAGTACTATTATAACGAACCACCTGTTTACGATGTACCCGCTACGCACGAGACAAGCGACAGGTACGTGGCGCGTGGTTTTCTTCTTTAAATGTTGATTCGCGGAGTAACGTAGTCGCGTGTAGCCCATACAGCTAGCTAGTAGCTACGGTCAGCGTTTATACCGTGAACCGCTGCGAGCAAGCGGAACCGCTAACCTGTTCACCGGCCGTGTAGTCTACATGTCAGGCAGCTGCATTGTTCATTTTCCTTGAATTCATTAAAAATGCTTAAAAGTTTAATTTAAGAAGTGTGCTTCTCGTAGAAGTATAGTATACCAACCGGTGAGATATTAGTATGTAGTAGGTAGTATCACTAAATGCCGTAAACCACCTTGTTCAACAAGTGACTATTGTCCTGAACTATTTCCTACAAATGCAATGTAACGCTACAGTTGTATGTGTTTAACGAGCGTGTTGTTGAGATGTGTTGTTTAAAACTGTCGTTATGTGCAGTCGGCTTCGGACACATTCACATTAATTTTCCTTTTTTAATTTTTTTTTTTCCTTTTTCCGTTTTAATTTGCATATTAACATAACCGAATTACCATTTTTTATTATAATAATGGCGCTAAAGGACAATGTTCATTGACATGAATTTAGTAACGTGTAACATTATTTCTTAGTAATAATACTTGTATGTATGTTTGATTTAAATCTCATAATGTGTTATGTTGTAGAACCCCCCAACCAACAAAGTGTCTTTTGTTCCGTTTTTCTTTTGTTCCGTTGATCTTTCACAACAAGATATCCACTGCTGCAATAAGCTCTCAGGACAAAATGTTGTTTTTTTTTGGTTACTAAAACGATTATCTTCTGTGGCAATACATCTTTTGTTTTTTTTCTATAGGTTACTGAGTGGTCTGAGGCTGTGCCAAGAAGTTGACACCATCAACTCACCTGTTGATACCGGCCTACGCCCAAACCAAAACCGACAGCATTCCACACTCACCCGGCCGACACCCCCCACAACCTGCACGTCCTCTTTGGTTTGCCCAGAAACTGCACTGACCCCCACTGAACTACTGTGAATCTTGATTATGGAATCTGTAGAAACTGTATACAATAATAACATGACTGCTGCTCCAAATACAAACTGAATTGGGACTGCGTAACTGTGATTGAGCCGTTTGATTTACTTTAATGCTCATTTGTGGTGAAGGCTACCAGAGCAGAATATACTGCAACTCAAGTGAGTCTCATGGGAGTATCAGCCAGGTTGCTTCGCATGTAAATCCCCATAATTGGAGAAGGAGGAACCTCACTGGCATTCATGAATGAGCAGTTAGACATAATTGTATTTATTTATATGGAATCGTAACTTACGGATGCCAGTTTAAAGGTCAACATGGATGCTACATAACGGGCACAAGTTAAACTGAATTTAGCCCCATCGTGCAGAGTAACGATAAAGATTCAAGATTGAGACAATTAATGTATTATATAATAATATAGGTAATAAGTTATTTTATTAATTTAAAGTCAAGTCAGGTATTTTCTTGTTCACATAGTGAGATACATATCAAAGTACACCACCCCCTTTAGCGAGAATGGTTCCTCAGATGAGCATCCTTCCTCTAATGGAAGAGGCAGAAGAAGAAGAAGAAGAGGAGGAGGGGGTGACCGTGGACGCTAAGGTCAGGAGTTTTCCTGAGAAAGACAAGCCAATGACGGTACAGGAGAGACGGGAGGAAGACGAGGGCGAGTCTAGACGAGAGAGAATCTCTGTGCGCCGCTGGCTGATGCACGGAGCGGTGATGTTTGGACGGGAGTTCTGTTACGCCATGGAAACCGCCCTGGTCACGCCCGTGCTGCTACAGATAGGTAGGAAGCCCTAACACTCGTGGTCCGATGAACACAGAAGTGCAAGTGATTCTATTGACACATTAAAATGAACACAATTGTTAAGTGATGCTATTGAAGCATTAAAATGAACACACAAAAGTGGACACGCAATGAGTGTTGCTGTGGCACTTCAATTTTAATGGACACAAAACATTCTCATAATTGCAAGTGATGCTGACATTCGATAAAGTGACGCATAAAGGAAAACCAAGTCTCAGATTAAACAAATGCTACCCACAGCTTTTATCACATTGCTTCTAAATAAAACATTTTAAAAAGAAATGTAGAACATTGTTCTCTATAACCTAACAGGACATTGAGGCTAATAAAGCTGTCAGGAAAAACTATATAGCTATTAAAACAAAAATCATCCAGAGGTGGCCAACCCAGGATGCCCAGCGGTAGCCAGCCAGTGGCTATGCTGCTTGTTGCCAGGTTTGCCACAATAGCATAACAGAACAAAGGCCTCTAGGATAGGTATGACAGGAATGTTCCAACACAGCATATTTTTACTGTCATTGAAATTTTAGCTAGCCCTTAACAAAGCGCTTTAGAAACTAAATGCCTCTACTTCTAAGTATTTATTTCTTACACTGCTGGAGCTTGTATTATACGGCATTTACTGATTATTAGCAATGGTTCTAATAATGAATATAAATTGAGGTCATAGGACTTATAGGACTGACGTGTGTTAATGACTGTGATCCTGCTCCAAATCGTTTAGATTGTGGCATAGCATGACAATGACCCGGTCTTTCAACCGTTATCAAACATTACGGCTGAGTAGATGTATTTTTTGATTAGCCCTGTTTGATCCAGGAGTCTCTGGAGTTCAGACCACATTACAGTGGGTGGGCACACTATATAATAATGAAGACTTTATTACTATGTTTTAATTGCATACATATTTCTCCTATATAGTATTCTTTAATCAAGGATCTCCCACATGCTTCTGATAGAGAGGTCTGTTTAAACAAATTTATATAAAGATCTATATAAAGAAAAGTATTTTATGAAATTCCTAGTGTGAACAAATATACATTCATATGGCAGTTTGCACATCACATACTAGATCGCTTATTAACAACGAGAGAAATGTTGAGTATAGTGGGGAGAGATGGGAAGTCTGACAGTGATATTTATGCCACGGACTTCTCCGTGTGTCTTTATTATTTATGTGTGAGAAAATGCTGGAGCAGAACCAGCCAGAACGGGTACACGTTTCCATGGGAACCTGCAGGCCAATACGTCCAACCACATGTTAGAAGTTTGAATGGGCCCCCTATACTACAGATATGTTTTCTTCCATTTCATTTTCATATTCTGTATTAATATTCGTTAATATTGCCTGGTGGCTTTGACTCCAATCGATATATAGAAAGTACTCCTGTGGGACAAAGCGATTTACTGTAATGTTTTTTTCCTGTTATACAAACAGTGAAGAGCTGGTATGCACTATGCAGTGGGTGGCATGTGGTATGCTGAGTGTAGTTACCCTCCTCGTCTATGCTGTTGCCATACTCTGACATTTTTGTGTGGGCAAAAAGACAACAACTCCCAGTTGAGTAAAACTTAGTTCCCACATGACAAGAATAGCAGTTAATAGCTATCCTGAGGTCTCCCATGTTACTACTACATTAACTACATCTTGGATTCATGTGGAAAATCTCTGGAAAGACACGGTTCAATGAGGCTGTTTTTTGTGTATCTATTTGTATTATCCGCGACCTTTTGTTACGCAGGGTCGGCACATGGAGCATAACATGTTTTCAAGAGCATCTTATCTTGGTTTTGAGATTGTACTCGCCTTTTAATCTAAATGATCACCAGAATCTTTTTGGAAATACTTGTGTTTAAGTTCTATCCTTATCACTGTTAATCACAAATCGACTCGGTTCAGGCTTATATATATATACAAAAACACATGTCATTAAAATGGCTAATAGAATAAGTACCAAAGTCAAATTCAGCCAATGTAGCCTAGAGCTGACAGTCTTGGTTTGAGTCTCCAAAAATGTAAAACAGGTAGGTCACTTCACAACCAAGGCAGGGGGTTGTGAATCATCACACAAAACTCTCTGTGACATGTGGGAACGGGCCCTGGAATTCCTGCCTCGTAAAATGTGTGTAATTTCCTTTAACACGTCAATGGGCGGCAGGGTGTATGGGTGGGTTATTTACTGTAAGGATTTTAAATGCTAGCCTGTCCCCCACAGTAGTTTCTTATCCTTAAACATCTTGGCTTGATAATGAACTGTAAAGATTCTTCGGTGCTGTGCCTTTCATCTACAAACTAACCAAGCATAATAATATTACTGTCTCATTGTATGCCAAAATAGTGCTGTCCAATCCAAAATGCTTTTTATTACATACTTAGTTTATTTTAGGTACATTTTAAGCACATATGTATGTCTGCTAGAATTTTATTTAACTATTTAATCAAAACTGTCTTTCTGTCCTAGACTCATTTAAAACCACACAATCCTGGCTCCGCAAGCACAATCTGGCTTTAAAAAGAGATATTTGGAGAGCCAAAAGAAAGAAGACTATTTTTCCATTCCTTATTTACTCAATATTTTTCATTCATCTCTGTGCAATGATGCCAAGGGAAAAAAACACTCTGGCTATTGCTCAAGAATGTGACTGTTCTCCCAGTTTCTCTATCCATCCATGTATTTCCATGTCTTTCCAGGCCTACCGGAGCAGTACTACAGTTTGACCTGGTTCCTCAGTCCCATCCTGGGTCTGATCTTCACACCTGTGATTGGCTCGGCCAGCGACCGCTGCACCCTCCGTTGGGGCAGGAGAAGACCCTTCATTCTGGCCCTCTGCGTGGGCACACTGCTGGGAGTGGCCATGTTTTTAAATGGCTCTTTAATAGGTGAGGACATACGTGGTCTGCTGACATTGTTCACACCTGCAAAGTGTACATTCTTTTGTCTGTGCCCGAGTGTGTGTGTGTGTGTGTTTAATTGTTTCACTGTGCATTCCTAGGCCTTGCCATAGGCGACACCCCAGGTAGCCAGCCAGTAGGCATCGCGTTCACGGTGGTGGGTGTCGTGGTGCTGGACTTTTGTGCTGACGCATCCGAGGGACCAATCAGAGCGTATCTTTTAGATGTTGCTGACACAGAGGAGCAAGATTTGGCCCTGACCATCCACGCATTCTCTGCTGGTAACAATCTCTCACAACGTGTCCCATCAGACGTGCATAAACACTAACATCTCATTAAAAAAGATGCCACAGTAGTACAACACACTACCTACACCTTCTTTTTGCCCATGGAACAAAGTTACTTTATTTTGCCTACTGAGCATCTTTACTGAGTTTTGCTGCACGATATGTATGTCCCCCCTTCTTTTTTCTTCCTCTTCCTCTTCCTCTTAGGCCTAGGCGGAGCGGTGGGCTACATGCTGGGTGGTCTCGACTGGACCGGCACGCCCTTGGGCCACGTGTTCAAGTCCCAGGAGCAGGTACTCTTCGTCTTCGCCGCCGTGATCTTCAGCGTCTCCGTCGTGCTTCACCTGTTCAGTATCCCCGAGCGGCCGCACGACCCCGCGCACAAGGTCGACGCCGCGGGAGACGAGGACTCGGCCAGCCACCTGTCTCTCAGGCCCAACGGCCACGCTCTGCCGCACATTGACATCATCGTGGTGGAGGAGGAGGAGGACTCCGCCCACAAGGACCACATGGCCGGTGCGGAGGACGACGGCAACAACATGGACTTCTTCAGCGTGGAGCGTGTGCGAAGTAAAAGCGATTCGGTCCTGGCCATGCCGGAAGCCACCATCACATTGGATCCCGACCTTCACCCGGATGCGCATCATTTCCTGCCTGAGGTTAATCACTTCCTGTCAGAGACACGGGGAGAGTTGGATGGTGCCTTCCTGCCATCTGATGTCGATGGTGCTTCTGCCACTACCGCTCCTACAGTCCATTCACCTCTTCTTCCTTGTAGTACTCTGCCCCCTACTGGCGATATGGTGGAATTACAGCCAGTTAGCCATTCTGGGACCCGACCATCAGACAATCATCCTCACCTCAACAAAAAGGTACAATGCACATTTATTATTGTCATTGAAGCATTTCCCACTTTTGGTGAGTAATGGTTTCACCACAATTATCCTAAATCTTGTCTTTGGAGTGCAAATGTAAACTAAGGATATAGTATAAGGATTATAGCACATTATATACTAATAATACCATTAATTAACTCAGCCATTTGTTGTTCAGCACAACTTTTAAATCTTTGTCCTCTTCTGGTCCTCCTTTCACAGAAATACTCACCTCTGTCTTCTATAAAATGTGCGTCATCACTTCAAGTTATTTTCTTATTTATTTCAGGGCCCGAACAAGACGGTAAATGGAGTCAAACAGAGCGTGTCTTCTTCTGCTCAATCCCACCCAGCCAGTCGCCTGGCGCCCAACAAGTTGGGGACTCGATTTCCAAACACGTCGCCTCGTCCCCAGCCGCCTACCTTCTACAGACAAGTACGCTTCATTAAAACACCTTTTTTCTTTTCCCCCAATTTTCATATTGGTTATTAGTTTCCTTTGTTACTCACCGTACATTACCAATCAAAGTCAAAGAAGACGTTGACCCTGTGAATCTCCCTCCCTCCCCCGCAGCCCTCCTTCGCCTTCTCGTACTACGGATGGGTCGGCACGCAGCCCCTCCGCAACAGAAGGCTCAACCTAGGGCTCCACCGGCCGGTCACGTTGTCCCGCAGTCTGAACGACCTCTCCACGCTCCAGCCGCGCGCCCAGAGGCGGGAGCTGCAGCGCTCGGCCACCAGCCTCTCGTCCGACACCTCGGCCAGCGACGGGGAGGCCCGGGCCGAGGGGGGCACCACCGTTCGACTCCTATGGCTGTCCATGCTCAAGGTGAAGCACGGGGGAAACGTGATGTTTTTCAGTTTCGGTCTGTGCTTGTGTCTGTTTCATCTAGCGGCATCTATTTAGTGTGCCATTTATCTGGCCTTGGGAGTACATACACATCTCTTAAGTGTCCCTAAAATCCAACCGAATACCTCCTTTTCCCCATGATCAACCATTAGCGTTGACCCTTAGCATTAGCATTGAGCCCTTGTGTCTGCGTGCATCCTCGACAGATGCCAAGGCAGCTGTGGAGGCTGTGTGTGTGCCACCTCCTCGCGTGGTTCTCCTACTTGGCCATGGTTGTGTTTTACACCGACTTCATGGGACAAGTCATCTTCCAGGGAGACCCAACGGTAAGACACATGTGACACACACGCGTGAAATGATCATCGGCGGAGTAGCGCGCCCTCTCCGGGGTTAGAAGACGTCGTGTGGATGCTTGATGTGTTTGTTTCTGTGCAGGCGCCAGCTAATTCTACGGAGCTGCAGAACTATAACAAAGGAGTGCAGATGGGCTGCTGGGGACTGGTGGTTTATGCAGCTACTGCCGCCGTGTGCTCTGGTGAGCGTCACTTCCTGTGCAAACGCACACCGTATATCTGTTCTCGTTTCCTCACTCAATCAACACTTTTTTTATAGGAAACCGTCATTGAATCTCTCTCTCTCTCCTTCTCTCTCTCTCTCTCTCTCCTCTCTCCAGCCATCCTCCAGAAGTATCTTGATCATTTTGATCTCAGCATCAAGGTCATCTATGTGGTTGGAACTTTTGCGTTTTCAGTTGGTGAGTCTCTTATAGGCAAAGGATAAACAGCACTTAAATGTTGTGAGTTGTCAACATATGCAATAAAACGCTTTCCCCTCTCAATTTAGGAACGGCTGTCATGGCAATCTTCCCTAATGTGTACGTTTCCATGGTGATGATTAGTGCCATGGGCTTCATCTCCATGAGTATCTCCTACTGTCCATATGCTTTACTAGGACAGTATCATGAGATCACAGAGGTAATAACACACACACACACACACACACACAAGGTACCAAGTTTAAGCAATGATTTGTCCTTTTAAAGTCTGTGTTACTCCTTTAACTGATTGGTGGCATTTTGTTCCTCTTTGCTCCTCCTTCCTGTCGCTCAGTATATAAATCACAGCCCTGAGAACTCCAGAAGAGGTTTTGGTATTGACTGTGCAATCTTATCTTGTCAGGTGAGTGTTTATTGAAATTTTATATATATTTTTTTGTTTTCGGTAAATCTGCTCATAAGTCAATTTTCACAACCCAAGAGCCATCCATCATACCAGTTACCATATCAGTTATATAATTGGACTAATAAAATGGTGTTGTAGTAATCCAGCTGGATGCGCACCATTCATTTAATAGGCATTTTATAATTATTATCATAATTTAATAGTATATTTAGGGATTTCAGGTCTGTATTGAAGAGTCTTGAAGGTTGGGTGGTAGAACGTGGTGTAAGCGGGTTATATTGCGTTGTTTTGTGGAAGTGGTAGAAGATGTTGTTTTGTGTTGGACTCCCAGGTGTATATCAGTCAGATCCTGGCGGCCTCGGCTCTGGGAGCGGTGGTGGAAGCGGTGGGCAGCGTGCGTGTCATTCCCATGGTGGCCTCCGGGGGCTCTTTCCTAGGCTTCCTCGCTGCCTGTTTCCTGGTCATATATCCCGAGGGAGGGGCTAGCAGCTCGGAGCAGGGGCAGAGCTTGGTGACTCTGCCGAACGAAACGGACCCCGGTGCAGAAAGGACCAATCAGGGGCCAGCTAAGCTGAAATTGATGGATTCTGAGGAACCAAGTGTTACTGCTGTGGAGTACCACTCTGCTGTCTGAGTGGGGACACACTGAAACTGGTTCAGGTTCATCAAACCTGTCCCAAAACCGCTTTAATAAGTGTTAATAACTATTGGCATCTTTCTTAAAGAACAGAATACAGAAGAAATCTGTTCCAAGGGTGTGACTTTGATACTCTCCCAGTGTATTCGGGAGTTCTGAGAAAGTGTGAAACCATGGCAACCTCAGGGATGGTGTTTGTGTTGGGATGTTTGTATTATAAATGAATGCCTCTGTGCGAGGCTACTGTAAAACACACAGGTACACTAGTCATGAAATATTAGGTCAGATCAAATATTTATTTTACCAATTGATGCTGTGTATATTTGGATGAGAAGCATGTGAAGCACTTGAAAAGTGTAAAACAATAGCTTTTAATTATTTTTGACATACATTTCAGTGCACAATTGTCAAAAAGCATAGCTAATTGGTATACTTGATACACCAGCAACTATGCTGAAAAGACAAGTGAATGTGTTAAGTGATGACTGCTGACCTGGGTTACAAAATGTTGTATTGCACTATTTTTTTATTCAAACCATGGTGCTGCAAGCGTAATGATGTTTATTTGAGAAAAGGGACTTTAAGGTTGCTGTCAAAACAGACTTTTCTGTTTTTCTCTGAAATCTTGAAGTCTACATTTTTTAAATGTCGTCTTTTTCCAAAGGATGTCACCATTGCTTTTCTCCAGCAAGTATCATACATTTTAGGAAGCCACATGACCAAGACATACTGTGATTGTCATGAGTTATTAATCTGGACCTTGTTTTAGGGCCTCTGTCATTTGTGTATGATGTGATGATACATGATGCTTGCCTCCTTAGGTTTAATTGATTCAGGACATGAATGTTAAATTATTTGTAATGTAGCTTTTCTACACAATGAATTTTGGATAAGCGTTTCAGTCAATTGTGGGTTCTAATGAAAGTCAAATGGATACAGTCCAGTGACATGGGCTGTATCCGGCATGGAAATAGGACACTGCAGAAACATTGTCTTTGATAAATGCCTTTGGTAATTTAGTGGTTATTGTTTTTATTTTATTGTCTCATATAAATATGTTTAATATATTTGACTGAAAGGTGTAACTGTAGAGGTATTTCTTATTGATGAAGAAATGCATGGAAAGGGAGAAACATTTGATCCGACTTTTGTGCCAGAACCACTGAATCAGGATGAACCCATTGCACGAGACATAAGAAGGATATAATCCCAGATATCCTTGATGACTTTTTCCATATTTTTACAATATAAAAGTGTTTGCTATTTGAAAGTGTTTTGATCTTTATCCTAGTTATAATCATTTTCTGAATAATCCAAGTAATAATCAAGTAGGCCTATTACAGATTCAGATGAAGTGAATGGACAATTGCCTTACCAGCTACGATCCAAACATATTTTTTTTACCAATATAACATTAAATACAAACAATGATGCAGGTTATTTTGTACAATCAAATTATTTCCACGTGAATGGCAACTTCCTTGCAGTAAACATATATTGTCAGCCCCAAACTTACATAATACAAATACTTGTGTGACGTTGTATAGCGTCAACAGATGCATAAGGAGTAGTGTTTGTCCACGTGTGGGGTGTGACGAAGCGAGGTGCCGTCGTCGTTCACTGGTGCAAAACTTCAGAACAACTCATTTACCAGTCTGCGCCAACCAATCGGTGCGTATGTTTGTGTCTCCACTTAGAAGAAAAATAAGGAAGAACGCAGTAACCGCCTTCATCGCTACTCGGATGAACTTCAAGCAATGCGTTTTTTTGTTGCCGTGTGCGAGCTGCATATGGCATTAATAAGAACCTGACCGGATGTGCCAACTATTAATCATACGAGAGGTCAGTAGAGAAGTCAACACATTGCTACTGTCTTACACATTGCTGCTGTTCTATCTATCTATCTATCTTGTCCGTCTGTCAGTGTTGATGACTAGTTTCATTCAACTGGTGAATTTTCCAGGGGCAGCTTTTACAGTGGTGCTGCAAACTTAAGTTATTCTGCAAACTGTTTGCATTACTTACGGAGCAAGGTTCACTTAAATGAAAATGAAAGGGTTTTCATTTTGTTTTCACTTTGCTTGTCCTAGGCATTAACAATTTGGCTTCATATATGATGATACATACTGAATATCAGGGGTCACATTTTTTAAATCACAATTCAATACTTCGCCTTACCATGTATTGCCAGTTCTAATTACGTCATTTGTTGGATGCAGCTAGGGGCGTGAGGTTCAGATGTGGTGAGGTCATTACTGACCTCAAAATGGACACAATGACCCCAAGAATTACAACATGAAATGTAATGTTTATCTCTTCAACATGCACACATCCAGTCCTCATAGTTGGCGCCTTTGACCTGACTCATAGGAAAATGCAGCCCGACCAAGAGAGGGTTGGGAACAGGATCCGGGCCAGGACAGCTAGGGATATTAACAATATTAATTTTGAATAATCATAGATGAGTTTGTGAACTGACTTGCTGGAACTAGTCTAGACTTTGAAACAACATGTACCATCGATGTTTCAAATGTTTGCAGCTACCTATAAAATCCAAGCATGACTTCATGATAGTCCTCATAATTGTTACAGGGGGAAAACCCCATACCATAAGACCATGCACATATTTTGCACCAATAGTGTGCTAAAAATGTACAAGATGATCGACAATGTGCCTTTGCTTGTAAAACCTTCCATGGTTTGTTATTTGACATGCAGGATGACTTCTGTGACGATGTATAGGGGTTTTTGCCATGGTGGCTTAAGATGTTTTATTAAGAATGCATGAGTAAATGTTGGTCTGTGTCCTCTGCAGTCTGCACACATGAGTTTAATTTACCTTGAAGAGGAAAAACAGATCTGGAGGCCGGAGATTAGCTACTTAAGCCTTTGTATCTTGCTGCTGGGAGTGTGTATGGATGTTGCCAGCCCATATGTGACCTTACTAAACAAAAGGAGCAGAACATAGCAGCACTGGTATAGCATGCCGGCTATACCTCTCCTGGTCATATATTAAATACGTTCGTCGTGGGAAAGTGAAAGCATTAGGGTCACATGGATGACCAACGGAGGACACACTGCTTTAGTCAGCGTGTGCTGTCGGCACACTCAGTAATTAAATATCCTCAGTTAACTGGGTTATATCCTCACAAGATGGAGCAGTATGGAACATAAGCACATATAGTTCTGAATAGTTCACAGGTTAGTGTTTAATAAAACTCCCAACTGTTGCTTACAGTAGTTATTTATATAGTAGTTCATCTGCCAATGAACAAAAGGACAGCAGCGATCCCAAGACTGGTTTGGATAGAATAGCCCTTTTTTTAAAAATCTGTCCCAAAAGGACTTTTTTTTCATGTTTGCGAATGGCCCCTGCTGTCCAGCATGTGTCTATCATAGGCAGCGGTGGGGTAATAATGATCTGGAACCGTGGGCTGGTCATGTGGTTAGAATCTGTGGTCTGGTTCTCAGATGACATCCTAATGAAGACGAGGGGGACGAGCAGCAGAACAGTGTGCATGTGAAGCACAAGGCGATGCATTACGTTTAAAATGGGTTCAAGAATAAACTTGATTGTTGCCCGTGTGTCCCCATGTTTCCCCTTTCTGTGTACTTTGAATTACGTCTTCTTTCAACTCATTTTGTCCACTTACCGTTCTGTACCATTCACCTTGTCCGCACATTATGTCCTCATCTCTCATTCCAGGTTTGGGGTTGGAAGACGGGCTTTCTGGAAGTATTACTCAGTGTCGGTTCTCCTGGTCTGGCGGCTTGGACAGGATTCTCCGGCCCTGCGGGATACCATGGCATTGCCACCAATGATGGACCATTTGCCTCCAGCCCTGTTAGAAGCCTGTGTGGTCCTAGGAGCCTCGTATGATAAGCTGAAGGAGCTCTACCAGGTCCCTATGCAGTTGACACATGCCATCCTCTGTCCTATTTAGTCATTTAGCAGACTCTTGTATTCAATTACAGTGTTTGTGGGACATACATGTCAGTAAGTGTCCCAACTGTCCTACCGATCCTATTCAGAGGATATGGTTAGAATACGGAGCTGAGCTATATCATATCCTGGAAATCCCCTCATAAAGAAACTTTGCGAGTTTAAATAAGCTGTTATGCATTCCAATTATTATGAAAGGATTTAGATTTAATTCATTTTCATCTATCTCCACTCTCCACAGGGCAGGGATTGCAATGGGACTGCAGAGCTCCCCCTGCTGGAGCCGGAGGTACTGCACGTTCTGGCGCCTCCGTTCTTCAGCAGAGGCCCTGCTCAGTGTGAGGCCGTGAGGTCGACAGGGCGCCGAAGACGCCCGTTCAACAGGAAGAAGAAAGAACATCCAGCAGCAGCGGATGCGGCGTCTGCTGGCTCAGGTCTGGCGTCTCCTTGCAGGATCTTTTTATCACTCAGACGTCTGCAGAGCTGGCCTGATGTTTGCTCATAACAGAACTAGTTTGTTGTGCAGATATGTTTGAATGTATATTTTAAGTGGTGTGTGTGTGATGTTCAACAACGTGGTTTATAATCGAGTCATCTGAAGAGCCAATAGGTAAACTCACTTTGGCTTACGCCTCTCCAATTGGGGAACAATCTAGTGTGTTAATCCTGGCTGAGGATGCTTATTGGACCTAAATCCATCATTAATGACTGGTGTGGCTTTCTATGTATTTGTGTTGTAGTCCAGAGTGCTCCTGGTGAGAGAAGCGAAGACGTCTGCGTTCCTAAAGATATTGACCTGAAGGCTCTGCCTCAGCTCTGTTTTCCTGGTGTGTATTTATGCACAACACACACACACACACACACATGCGCGCACACGCATACATACACACACACACACACACACACACACACACACACACACACACACACACACACAGTGTGTTTACACATTGCTATATGCATTGATATACAGATATAATTTGAATGGGCTTATCATGTATTCATTTATTAATTGATTTAGGCGGGCTCCAAGTAACCAATGAGCTGAAAGAAGAGCAATTCCACTTCCTGGTGTTCACTGATGTGTTTGGCAACCAGACCCATGGAGTGGTGATGCAGTATCACAGACTTATAATGGTACGCAAGAACACTCACTTCTCCACAAAACCCTCAGTTAGAAATAAAGTATTACAATTTCTGCATTTTTGTTGTGTTGTTTTTTTGCTTTCCACCAGGAAGGGACTCCTATCTACCAGAATGGTCATGGCTCCTTTAACTCCACTAGGCTTTACGCTGCCTATGGCTTCTGTCTGATATCCAAGTACCCTTACTACACGGCGCTGAAGGACTGTATGTCATGGTAGGAGCCCCATGCACTACATCTACCGGGGTTCCTCATGCTAGTCGAGAGAACAGTGAGAACACGGTAGTGAGTGTCTTACCACCAGTACATGAAACAACAGAGCGCTGTGCTGTATGTACATGGGTAACCATTGGTAATTTGCAATTCATCTGCTTGTCTCTTAAGCTAATTTATCTCTCTCTCTCTCTCTCTCTCTGTGCTTCTCCAGTCTCCTAGTCCAGCTGAGGACTTGTCATTTGTCAGATATGGAGGAGAGGGTGAAGGAGTTTACTGCAAAGCTGGCTCTAGTTCCCGTCCCACCCCCTGGGGCGCTACATGTGGTGTGTGTTTGTGTTTTTGCAATGAGATGCATCGCTTATGAAAGGGGAAGTGTTTCCTGGTTTTTAATTGGATCTGTCGTGTCTCTGTTTCACTAAATGGCTTGGTCATGGTGCTACAG